>CM067305.1:55727950-56008031 GCA_034231615.1 Meghimatium bilineatum
TACATATATAATTGTATGTGTTTTCATATGCGTTCGTCGCGTCTGATTATAACTTATGTTTTAGCTTCTGTTCACTGATCTCTGTTATGCTGAAGACTTCTTAGTATAAACGTCATCTCGATTATGTATTTGCCATACAAATATAAATTAAAAAATGTCAGATGATGTCCGGCAAAGTGGAGAGTCATGCAGTAACCAAACGAATAAGTGATATTAATACTAAATGAAGTAAAAAAGGTTACTACTAAAGCCTTTCAATGTTTTTCAAGCTTTTCAACTTTCAATGTTGAAAAATAAATAGAAATAAACAAAAGAACATAAGATAACCATAAAAAATATGTCTCCAACTAAATATTTACATTACGAGGTTTCTTGTTCAATGTTTATGTGTTTCTTGAGAAAGGTCCCATTTGGACCGGAAGATGGAAAGACGTTCTTGTTCTTTTGTTTATTGCTATTTATTAATTTTTGTACATTAATAGTTCGGCTTTAATAGTACCTTTATACATTATTTAGACTATTCTCCATTATTTGTTATACAATTAGTTTATTGTCTTTTTCTCGTTCCCCGTGGTGATAAACATATACTGAACTACTATTGTCTTTTCTTGTGCCCCGTGGTGATCCACTGAGCTATTATTGTCTATTGCCTATCCCGACAGAAAGGAATGTTGATAGTATCCATACTTACCGTTACGCACAGGGGTGGGAGTTTCAGCTGTTATTACAAGGCCAAATATGTCGCCTTTGTTGCATTTAGTCCATGTTTGTTCAAGATTATCTTGATGTTTTCTATCCACCGTTGTCTTGGTCAACCTTTATCTTTTTATACTGATCTACACCTACCATTAAGCGTACATGGGGGCTTTAGTTTTTGTTCCAATGACATTGTCGCCTCGGTAGTACTAAATCCATGTTTGTATAGAAATACTTTGATGTGGTTTATCAATATCTTTCTTTGTCTTCTTCTGTTTCTGTAACCCGATCGTATTTTTATGCACTTGTATGGAGTTGGGCGTGTTACACTCTCATAAGATGTACAAATAATTGTATATGCTATCACTTGATATATTCAATGCATAATATAAGACATATTCGATTTCTGATGCGTTTTGTTTTGTAACATACAAGATCTGATAACGCCAACAGTTTTTCAAAAGCATTTCATTTGATATGTTATTTATTTCTACCACTTGTTTGAAGATGTCGATGTCAAAGTCTGGACTGGTAACAGTATTGACACAAAAAATCGTTAATATTTGTCCTTTGACTTGGATCTTGATCTGTGAATGTTGACGTGAGGGTGGCCTAATAAATTACTGAGTTTGTCTTTCTGCATCATTTTTCTATACCTTTCATTTGACTTCCATTCTTAGTTAAAATAAACATATATATTTGAATTCATCTTTGTATTATCTATTTGTATGTTTAGTGTTTTCCTAATTTGTATAGTTTAAGTCTTGTGTATGTTTATTTTCCTGTTTCACTCTTCAAAAAAGTGTTATAAGATAATTGATAAATTATTATAATCTTGTAGTAGTAGTATAAAATTGTAATCATTGATAATACCAAACTTTATTTAGTTTCCTTGCTGTTGTTGTTTGTATCGCTGTCGATACTGTCTTATTTTGTTGAATTATGACTGGCATCATAGACACAGCTCCTCGTGTCGCTACGTACTACCATTACAACTAAAGTACACATATAAACTCATATTTACACAAAAACAAACACCCACACTAAGAAAAAACATGAAGTCAGTAGGTGCCATCATTTCTATAATTAAACCAAACACTATATCGATCAGAACAGGTATTAAAAAATCCCAGCAACACCATCAATTGCTTGCTCCCGCCTACCACAGCAACAGCCGCGACGTCTATTGACTCAATGCTCTTCCTGCCAATGTGTTTACATAACATTTGCATTTGTTCTCGATTGGCAGCACTTTTCAAAAATCTCTTTCTGGCTCATTGACATCACGTTTCTATAGTACGTGTACATATGACAGTGATTGTGTTTCTTCTATATTGCTCTGTCGTCTCATTTCTTGATTTTTCTTCTTATTTTGATTATTGTAGGGATACTTTTAAATGAATTGAACAATTACAAGGTGGGAGGTCTGAACAAGTTTAGCAGTTGTTGACGAAAAGTTGAAGCCAAAAGCATTAATTTTATTTACCAATTAAATCGTGTGATTTCGAATTAGAAAACAAATGTGTGAACAATTTTAAAGATTTTTCTACTTTCTCCGTAGTCATTTTTATTTTGGAGACGGACGTTGGCTAAACATGGTTGACATAAGTAGATAGTGGGGGAGGCGATGTCCAAGCTAAAAACAAACTAAATTCTAGGAAGTATGTTGAAAATGAGGAGCAGGGTGTCACAAATTGGAAAAATATTGTTAGCGTTATTTACGGATAGCGCCTGTTGCTGTTGATCTTGTTTAAACAGGGGCGTTTAAATACCAGATGATCTGAATGTCCATCGGCGTATTGGAAACCTCTCAATACTAGTATTCACGATTTGAAAATAAGATAATTCTTCTCTTGAAGACGAGTTCGTTAGTTCCCTTCCTGTAGACGAGCTGATTAGAATACTTCTGAAATTGTAAATGGTTAGATCTTCTCTTAAAATTGAGTTCATTAGTTCATCTCTTAAAAGTGAGTTTATTAGTTCATCTCTGAAAAGTGAGTTGATTAAAGGAGAGCTGATTAGTTTTCTTCACCGAACGATGAGGAGATGAGTATTTCTTAAAGAGGAGATGAGAATTTCTTATCTTAAAGATTAAATAATTAGTTCTTCTCTTAAAGATAAGCTGATTAGTTCTCTTCTTATAACTGACATAATTAGTTATCATTGTGAAGATGAGGTTGATTAGCTCTTATTTTAAAGATCAGTTAATTAGTTCTCCTCTTAAAGTTGAAGTTGATAGTTCTTTATGTAAGGGTGAGCTGATTAGTTCTTCTCTTAAAGAAGAGTTGATTAGTTCGTCCCTTAAATATGAGTTTGATTCATTCTTCTCTTAATGATTAGTGGATTAGTTTTTATTTTAAAGATGAGCTAATTAGTTCTTCTCTTAAAGATGAGCTGACCAGTTCCTCTTAAAGATGAGTCAATTAGTTCTTCTCTTAAAGTTGAGGTTGATTAGTTCTCTTATTTTATGAGTTGATTAGTTTCTCCTTTTTAATGTGATATGATTAGTTCTCCTTTTAAAGATGAACATGTAGTTCTCTTCTTTAAGATGATCTAGTTAGTTATTAAAGAAGAACTGGTTAGTACTCTTCTTAAAAATAAAACTGGTTAGTTCTTCTCTTATAGATGAGGTGGTTAACTCTGCTCTTAAAGATGAACTGGTTAATTCTTTTTCTGATGATATGTTGATTATTTATTTCCCTGAAGATGTGTTGGTTAGATATGGTTCTGAAGATGTGTTAGTTACAATTATGACATAGCATGTTCATTGAAACACAGACATCTACTGAACAACACTTCTATGTATTTTAAAGTGTGTAGTCTTACTTCCATTTCTTCACATAAAATGATAGATAAACATATTTCACGGAAAATGTGGTTATCCAAAGACAACTATGCTCTAATTACTTTCTTTGGGTTCACCAGGGCTCCAGATGCAGTACACCACTGATGAAAGCGATCCAATTCACATTGTAGTTCTGGGACAATTTGTCTAATCGCAGATGCTATGCCAGAATGTTATCTGCGTATGAGCATGTTTTAACCATTCTAAATCAATTATTCATCGTTAAGCATAGTTGAGTAGTTAACCCTACCACTAAGTTGAGGCCGTAGACAGCAACAAAAATATCTTTACAGAAAGTAACAATGATATTTTTCCTTCGTTACGATTTTGAGTAGTGTCGTGATTGTCGTTGGTTATTATGTATATTCTAGGAGTTGCATGTCAAAAAAGGAAAAAACAAGGCCAACCAACAAAATAAAACGCAAATAATACAAAAATAAGCCTTTCAGGTCATGTTTACCTTATCTGTACACAAATCTTTATACTGGAGCCAGGGCATGATTAAACCTTCTTTGTCGCCTCGAATAATGCATAGCAAGTCTGAGTGTTGCAATTCTTAGTCTCCTTTCAGAACCTGCAACACAGGAGCGCACATCAATATATAAACAAGGTGCCCAATGTTCATGATTGAAACGTATATGGCATTCCATGAAAGATTAATGACCCCCAAAATATAGTACATTTTCCTGCCTAAGAAGACATATCTCTCTCACCACATATGTAACAAATATGCCGAGAAAACATATCCTCTCACCAGATATGTAACAAGTATGCCGAGAAAACATATCTTCTCACTACATCTGATCTGTAACAAAAATGCCGAGAAAACATATCCTCTCACTACATCTGATCTGTAACAAATATGCCGAGAAAACATATCCTCTCACTACATCTGATCTGTAACAAATATGCGAGAAAACCATATCCTCTCACTACACATCTGATATGTAACAAAAATGCCGAGAAAACATATCCTCTCACTACATCTGATCTGTAACAAATATGCCGAGAAAACATATCCTCTCACTACATCTGATCTGTAACAAATATGCCGAGAAAACATATCCTCTCACTACATCTGATCTGTAACAAATATGCCGAGAAAACATATCCTCTCACTACATCTGATCTGTAACAAATATGCCGAGAAAACATATCCTCTCACTACATCTGATCTGTAACAAATATGCCGAGAAAACATATCCTTCTCACTACATCTGATCTGTAACAAATATGCCGAGAAAACATATCCTCTCACTACATCTGATCTGTAACAAATATGCCGAGAAAACATATCCTCTCACTACATCTGATCTGTAACAAATATGCCGAGAAAACATATCCTCTCACTACATCTGATCTGTAACAAATATGCCGAGAAAACATATCTTCTCACTACATCTGATCTGTAACAAAAATGCCGAGAAAACATATCTTCTCACTACATCTGATCTGTAACAAAAATGCCGAGAAAACATATCCTCTCACTACATCTGATCTGTAACAAAAATGCCGAGAAAACATATCCTCTCACCACATCTGATCTGTAACAAAAATGCCGAGAAAACATATCCTCTCACAACATATGTAACAAATATCCCGATAAAGCACACGAAATATACAAGAAGGCATAAATTATGAACAATTTCAACCTCTTGATATCGGAAGAATGTGATTCCAGAAATTAGGTTTGCAAATGAGACATCCCTAATATCGGGAAGCCTCACATGTGTAAAACATATGACTGTAACAGTCAAATGTCATAGCGAGGTTCAACATAAATCTCTCATCCAATGCAAAGAATAATAAACTAATGCATATCAACAGAAATGGACTTTACCCTACAATAACAGTGATAAAGAACAACGAGAAAATGTGAAAATTTATGAATATCTCAGATCAACAGTCAACATCAGAGGTTACTTGTTAGCAAAGATCAAAACAGAGAATAGTAATGGTCCAATAAAAAATCATGACATGAATAATATATGGCAAGGGAAAACAGAACAACATAATTAGAAATATTCATTAAAAGCTGTATTTTACAATAGCACATCGTGGCTGTGAGACTTTGGAAAAGATATCAGAAGAAAGACTTCTCAAAACTATCAGAAAACGCAAGATAATATATTTTGGACATATAAAAAAATACAAACATTTTCGAGAGATTAATTATGTAGGGATATGCAAGCAAGCAGAAAAACAATGTGATTGTCTAATTTGTTTTGTGAGTTCGTAGATACCCAATCAGTCCAATTCGTGTCAGGAAAGTTATATTGCACTGCATGCAGGAGTTTAGAGGGTTTGAGGTAGGAGAGTTTTCGGATTTGTTTTTCCGCTTCTGTCGTTTGTAAGGTTGCCGCAGTGTTCTTTCTTTTTCAAATTTAGTGATGTCAGCATTGATCTGGGGGTGCCAAGCAGTGATTAAGGGATGCAGTCTCTCAGGAGCTAGGATGAATGCTGCAGTGCTTGGGTGAGTTATTTAGGTGATCCTTGAAGCTCATTTTCTGCCATCCGCTTGAACGATTACCATCGCACAGCTCCCAATAGAATAATATCTTTGGAATGCGTTTGTCTGGCATACGACGATATGGCCAGTCCAGCAGAGTTGCGACCTAGTCAGAAGGGCATGGATGCTTGACATACGGGACCTTTGAAGAAATTCCGTATTTGGTACTCAATCCTGTCAAGGTACTCACATGATGTTTCTTAAGTACCAAAGATGGAAAGAGTTATGCTATCGAGCGGGTCTCGCATAGACAGTCCAGGATGACGCAACATAAAGTAGTGTTGGTAGAACCACTGCACAGTACACGTCCAACTTAGTTTTACATGTAAAGACTTACACGTGTTTTAGTCCAGCAAGTAACACTGAGACCCGACGAAGATGGATATGTCTGGTCATTGGCGCAAATAAAACGGCGACACAACACATTCCATTCTCTGGACTACATTCTGCTGGAAATCTCGTAGGGCCAATGGCCTTCTACAAGCGAGATCCAGCGGGAGTTTGAGGAATGAACGCTGAAGAAGAAGAAGAAACTGAGACCACGTCTGATCCAGACGTTGGCATGAAGGCTCTCCAATGTGACACTGGCGCGAGCAATACACAGGGAAACAGCCATCCCTCTTGATTCTTGATTAGAAGCAAACGTCACAGCACTGAAGACATTCCCATATATACTCTGCTTGCCTTTCCGTCAGCCATCTAAATGTGTATAAGCTCAGCGTCCCAGTCAATTGCGGATTGCGTGTTCTTCTTAACTTCCGAAGTGGGAGCACTTTTTCGTATCGCCTCTAGTCACTCATATTTATGTCATTCTCTAATTATGTACATTGTCTGGTTGATCTCGTCCTTATCTTTTCTTAGGGTATCCATTACTGTTTTAAATAGTTTAATCTTGTCTCTTCTTTATTTCAGTTCCACTTACCAAGCCAACACATCGGCTCTTTCGTTTCCCATGACCCCAGCATAACCTATACAGTTAGTTAGTTAGTTAGTTGTTGGGTCATCGTCACTGCACTCCGGACAAGTCCATAGATGCTCAGATCTCGCCTTGAGTGTAGCCGCCATTACACGTTGACTGACGGTCCCAGTACGCAGATGATTGCCCATCATTCTTTCTTGCCAACGAAGCCGCTCCTTTCTAGCGACACCATATTTCAAACCAAATTCCTTTCTTCTAGTCATGGAACAAGAGTCATCGTCACTTATGCAGTCATTTGCTCGTGCGTTTTCACATAGGGGCGTTCAAAATGCCTGCTTGATCCATCGCTCCACCAACAGCCGTAGTAGCTGCGTGTGGGGCCAATCTATCTGCTCTCTCATTACCCCAGACTCCCGCATGCCCCGGCACAAAAATGAAAGTCACTTTACGTAATTATTCATTGCATCCAGCCACTGTTCCCGAATGTATCCCGCCTGAACTTTCACAATCATGCTCATCGAGTCACTGAGTATGCAGGCATGCTCGCAGATAGTCTGCGAGCAGACCCATTGCAAAGGTTTTGTTACTGTCAAAATCGCCATTTTCATGCTACTTGTCGTCTGAGCGAATGCACCACTTTCCTCTCTGATGACTTTCCCCCACCTTTGAGTCGTGAAGGCCCAGGCAATTCTGATGTGTCTCTCAACCGAACCATCTGTATATACAATCATATTACCTTCCCTGAAATTTTCATGGATTAGAGTGAGTACCTCCGACTCCACCACTGTCGGACACCATTCCTTGCATTCTCTACTGAGTGTTATTATTACTGTGAAGGCTGTCAGATAATCTAAGAGCGCACGACTCCATTTCGCACTAGGTAGCATATCCTCCAATCTGCACAAACTCTGTATAATGTCCTCTGCGCGCCCCATCCACGACTTTCCTCTCTTAAGTCGACAGCCTTTCACGTTGAGAATTTCTGGGTGTAGAGGATATGCTTTATCAGCGGTGATTTGTATGTAGTCCCGCGCCCTGCAGATTTGTATTCTTTGCTCTGCAGTTTTGGCAATACAGTAAGTATCGCATAGCTCGTGTCGACGTATCTCTCGTACATCCCAGAATGATTCGCAATGCCTCATTCTGGATTCTATCCAATCTTTCTATTTGAGTCTGACTCAGTGTTAGAATTGTAATCCAAGATACAGCAGAAATAGCATCCTCTGTTCACATCGAGCAACAGCCATAACTTTCATCGCTGCAAGACCTTTACAAGCCTTTACGATGAGGTGGTCAACAAGATCTTTGAAACAAACTGCGGTCCATGATCGCCAAAGAAGAAGAAGAAACTGCGGTTCACCATAACCCCTAAGTACTTCATTGGGCTGGTTCCCTCTCAAAGTAACCAATGACGTGGGCGTGATTAGTGTGATTATTTGTGATTATTTAGGAAAAACCATGTTATCGATGCCACTGATGGATTAACAGAAGCTACATAATTACTGTACCAACCCCCTATACGATCAAGCTCCCTCTGTAAATTCTTGGCGATCGATTATTCTATCTCTGCTCCGCATTTATACCAAGATGTCATCTAGTTTCATCTTAATGTCCCGTGACAGTAGATCCTTGTAATATTTTGCGCGTTGTTAAGAAGAGTGGTCCACTCAGTTCTGATCCTATACTTTTCTATCTATACACTTATCTAGCCCGACGTACATGCACCAGCAGAAGATTGGACTACAAGGCAAGAAAAAGACCAATAACTAGATGTGTGGAGAATTCTAAAAAAAACATTCTTAATGAGACACCAACTGACGATGATTAATGCAACTCAAGCAGCCAAAGACAGACAACTTCAACTTTCCCCACGACGCTTAACAGCACAAATTGATATAACAATAGATATATAGATAGATAGTTTGTTACACCGTTCAATATGCCATTTCTAAACACTCGACTGAAGCTTGTTTTCGTCTTTTTTAGAATCAGGACTTTCGTTGCCAATGAAGATCAATACAGTAATCAATACAATGCAATAATCAATTAATGTATAAATAAGGCTCAAACATGGATTTAGATAATCAATACGCATAAATCAAGTGGTTTGGAACAATTTTATAAGGAAAGATGACAGGCGCAGAAAGATAAACAGAATACGATACTTGAAGCTGTGGTCAGCTAAACGCATCATCTTTAGATCTTGCATAGATGCATTGTGTATACGTGCAATCAATCAATCAATCAAATGTCATGTCAAGTGACGTCTTCAATCATGTGTATCCACAGCACTCTGTCTCTTGTGTTGTTAATAAGTTCAATTTGTGACATTCTCTAGTGCCAGTGTGGCAATCCATCCAGAAACTTCTCACCTTGCCTTCCTGTTTTTCCTGGGTTTTTTATCTTTCATTTAGTGCATGTTCAATGTTTTCACTTACTACATGAATTAAATCTCGTGACTGTCTGCTTCTAATTATTGTTATAATTTGTCTCTTTACTCTAGCATCTCTGATGAATTTTACATTTTGTTTCTTGGACTGTTAATTGGATGGTCATCATTATTTTCAAAACCCACATCTCAGTAGCCTCGAGTTTATTTTGAATGTTTTTGTTTACTGTCCATGTTTCATATCACTATAGAAGAATTGATTCTATATAGCATCCTAGCTATCGAATTCGCATATGCATTGAAATTACACTATTGCATAGAATGGCTTACATTTTTTAATGTTCTATGTGTAAAATTCTAACACATGCAAAAATATAGCCAATATTTTTTTTAAAATGTTATGCAGCAACGCATTGCAACTATTTAATCTGAGCATCAACGTGCATTGTTCTATTCTTGAAAAATTACTTCTATAGTGCATCTAATTTAAAAGGTAACTCCCAAGTTAACCATTATATTAAAGATTCTAATACTAATACATCAAATTGAAGTAGGAAGCCAGAGGACAATTTTTAAAATTCTTGAGTCTAACGGGAATTGAACCAGTCCGTTCAACGGCTACAATTCGCCCAGCAACTATTGAACACGCGTACTTTCGTACTTGACTAACCGCATCTCCAAAAAAAGATGCATTTTTACTAATACATCATACCGTTTCTAAATTTCTGTTACTTTTCTTCCGTGACTTTTTTGCTCTTTGACTTTTTTCCTGTGACTTTTTTTGCAGGCTCTTTTCTAATGATTCCTTTTTTTGTTGGGGGGGGGGGGCAATGATTGCTATATACTGCTGACGTTATCACCTGGATTACATCACTTCAACCAACTGACGAGGCTATGAGATGTTCTATCTTTGACTTGTTCTGACTTTTGTGTTCTGTGCAGACGGATACATGTCTTTACCGGGGAGTTTTATTTATTCAGAAATTACGTCAAGCACGCGAGGGAGGTTGATATGAACAGAATTAACAGTTTTGTGGCGGGGAGGGGGAGGGGTATTTGACAAAAGTTGACGCCATTAATACTGTTTTCATACGGAAATTAAATTATTTTTTATTTTAAAACATGTATTTCTACAAATGTGAAACGAGAAATTTATATTTGTTCATACGTTATCTGGAAAGTATTTCTCTAAAAGTGGGGGTGGGGGCGCTGTGTGGGGCTAAAGCAAGACAAACTTTTTATTGGTATGTTGGCTGTCACTAAATTGTGATGGCAATTTGTGTCACCCCCCCCCCCCCCACCTTTCCTCAACAGCGTGTCAAATATCCACAGACGCACATTTGCCTAATTATGTATTTAAAAAATCCCGCATCCTAAACGCAAGTTGTTTGACTGAAACAGTGACATAAACGAGAACTTCTTACATTTTTGTTCTTCAAATTCACACAATTTAATGTGTGTAAGAAACCGTATTGTTGACATCAACTTTTTTCAAACCCCCTCCCCACATCCCCGTTGTCAACAACTATAATTAACAGCCCATAATTAATCGGGGCTGGGGTGTGGGTCCCCTGAATTCGGTACATTGGGGTAAGGGGGGGGGAGTCAAAATTGATAACAAATGTCAACGTATTTTGTGGATAACTCCTTACATGAGTGTATATAATTGCATGTATATGTGTGTGTATGTGCAGTTGTGATTATTTGCATTTTCACTGGTGTATGTGTCGCTGTGTGTGAGTATTTTATGTGTCTAAATCTTATGATGGTATACTCGTGTGTATATGTGAGCATATCGTGTCCGTGTATGTGATGACTACTTCTGTCTGTATGTATCTGTACATATGTGTGTCTCTATATGTGTGGATATGAATGTGCATAGTTCTGCATACGGGATATTAATCTATGCACGTGTGTGCAATACAATCATTCCTGCGCTGTTAGCCTAACCTAAGGGTCTAGAAGGGGCGGAGATATATACAATTCTGGGCTGTGATAAAAATCATTTACTAATCAGATGTAGGAAATTTGTGGCTTCTCATTTCCGACAGCAGTGAAGTGATTGGCGTGTCCTTTGTCCAAAGGAAAATCTAGCTGGCGCCTTGGTTCTGTCAACAATGGCACAAATTATGGCGACGGTATGGAATACAAATTTAGCAACATTAGCTGAGATAAGCAGATTATTTGTGTTTGGTTTGAGCAGAGCTAGTATTGGCATCACGAAAGGCAAGATTCGGTTCGACAAATGTGACAGCTCTATCGATGTCTTGAATGCAAAACTTGAGCGACTACCGACACATACTCATGGAAGCTCTTATTCAACTTAATTTTCACTGAAGTCATTAATAGAAGTCATTAATTGAAGTCATTAATTGAAGTCATTAATTGAAGTCATTAATTGAAGTCATTAATTGAAGTCCATTTGACCAATTAATCTAAGTTCATTGGAATGTTGTTAGCTAGTCTTCAGATCACAGATTAGCGTGTGTCCGATGTACCAACTGAAATTGTTTTGTTATTGATTCAGATTGAGTTTTGTTATGTTTAGATATTTCGTTTTATCATCCACACATCACTACTGATTTCATCTTTGCTTGTCCAACTGATTGTTGGTCCAAATGAAACCGAATGTACCATGTCATTGACGCAAATAAAATGAAAATGTATTATTATATATTATATATATACATCGACGGTTGTATCTCGGCGAGTGACAACCAAATTATAGTTTATGGCAGCAATATCTGATATAACCAAATTTGACTAACGTTTGCGGTTGAAAGAAGCGTGCTTCACAATAAGAAGTGAATCTTATGTTGAAAAACACAATGGTGTCAGAGTACACCAATGAGTGGTCGTTGCTGATACAAAGAATCATTCGTCATTTTGCATATTCTATTTGTGGCCAGCCAATACAAACTTAAGAATAATACAGTTCAGTCAAGATAAGCGATTGTCTGAGATCAGAACGCATGACATATTTTGGAGAACGTCTTATTTACATGGTTTTAGAAATGTATCTATTTCTACTTACCAATTGAAAGTTTATTTACACATACATATTGTTGCTTATTTCAATTAGGGTTTCCCGGTTTTCGAAAGAGGATCCCTAATTGAAATAAGAAACAATATTTATGTGTAATAAACTGTCAACTGTGAAGTAGAAATAAACAAATTCCTAAAACCATGTAAACAATTAGGGATCCTATAACAGGGAAACCCTGTTATCGTGTACTTATTTTTCATGCGTGCTCCGTATTTTTGTATATTAGGTATTCCCTATGAAAAATCAGGACATTCTGACATTATATATTTATGTTTCATAAATGCATTACATTCTCACTACGTTAGGGATTTCTATGAGAAAATATGAGGCGCCCAGACTTTCTGTATATATTTTTCATTAATACATACGTACTTGTCAGTAGATTGATGCATGGGTTTGTGTTTATTTAGTATGTGAGCAGCTAAGTATGTAAGTAGCATGATAGATAGATGAATTGGTTTTTGTATGAATAGCCTGTAGACTGCTAAGCATGTAGGTAACGAGATTGATAGATGGATTTGTTAATGTTTTAGTGGTGCATGGACAGCTAAGTATGTAGGTAGCTAGAATAATAGATGGATATGACTCTAGGTAGCTAGATAGATAGATGTATTGGTTTATGTTTAAGTAATGTGTGGACAGCTAATAAGTAGGTAAGTAAATAGACGGATGGAATAGCTTATGTTTGAGTTGTGTGTGGACAGCTAAGTATGTAGTTAGCAAGGTAGATAGATGCATTAGTTTTTAGATAGATGGATGGAATCGTGTATGTTTGAGTAGTGTGTAGACTCATTCACCTTATCTCTTTAACATCTATGCAGGGAATATAATACCAAATAAATGTACGAGAAGAACTAGAGGAAAATGAACTTCGTCCATTATATATCGGTGGGTACAAGATTCCAAAATTAAGATATGCAGATGACACAGTCCTCCTTAGTACATATCCTGAGGAACTAAAACAGCTAATCATAACAACAAAGAAATAACACGAGATCTAAACTATATATCTAAACACACAGATAACAAAAAATTATGACAACAGACAAAACAAAGATTAAACCAATTATTAATAAACACAATATATAGCTATAATAGGTAAACAAATTTGAATATCTGAGCGCAAATATAAACAGCTCCGGAGATTGTTCAATCGAGATTAGAAGATGACTCGTAATTGCAACTCTCACATTAACATAACTGAGGAATCTATGGCAAAGAAATAATATCGACAGTAAAGTCTCCCCTTTAAGATCATGTGTTTTCCCAGTAGCAACACATGGATGTGAGACATGGACTTTAAACAAGACAATATCCAAAAGAATAAATTCATTTGAAATAAAGTGCTACAGAGCGATCCTACGAATATCATGGACAGAGAAGAAGAAGACCATTTCAATTTTTAAATTACTGTAACTAAATGAAGGGCGGCTTCTAAATACCACCATAAGAAGAAAGCTAAAATATTTTGGACACTTTAAACGACATGATAGTACAGAAATGCTGATTCTAGAGGGCAGTGAGCCAGGGAGGAAGATGAGGAAGACCAAGAAGACGATGGGCTAGCGACATCGAAAATTTATGCACCTGTCTCTAGCCAGTGCATGTCTGCTTGCCCACGACAGAGAGGCGTTCAGAGTATCCACGACGAAGACCACGTTCTGGAAAGAATATGTCACTTGATGTATGTATAGTGTATGAACTGCTAAGTATGTAGGTAACGAGAAAGATAGATGGATTGGTTTATATTTGAGTAGTTTGTAAGCATCTAAGTTTGCTTATTAGCTAGTTATATGGTATTAATAATCAAGTGTCCATAACACGTAACGGTCTTAGACATACCACAATTGAAACGACACAAAAAATTCATGTTTTGTTATGACAATAATTTGATGGTAGCATATCAATGTATACACATTTTCTCGATACCGCCAATCTCCTATCCGAAACTTCCGCCAAGCAAGGAGATATAAACACAACTGCCATTCCAAAGCTATTTTACCGGATGTTTTATATAAGGTTATATAAACAGACAAGCATAAACAGACAAATGAAATGATGGATATGCATGATTATCATACAGATAATATACAAATAACAACAAAACATCTTGAAACCCCATGGATGATGTATTCTCGTTGAATGTTGATTATTTAACGGCTGACGAAAAATACAGCTTTTGATGATGAATCTCATTATGTGCATTGGAAAGATATAAGAAAAATATGTTTCCATCATATTATGACAACGTCCAAGATTACAAAGTTGGGATAGGATGACAGCAGAATACATTCTACCACGCTAAAGGCATAGCACAGAAAAATTATGACTGTTATCCTACATACAGAACATGTTTTTGTTAAGACACATATCCACAAACGACAACCAACATAATAATGAGTATTTGCTATGACCGTTAGCAATGATGAAGTATTTTCAGGTGCATTGTGAGTTTTTTCTTCCTATTGGTATGTCTATCTTGATGATATGTCGGTGTGCTGTGCCATATCGTGATAAAGACATTTTGGTCGAAGCGTCTATTTTCTTTTAACTTGTATTTGCGTTGAATAAAAGCATTAATTAATCATTTTCAATTGTATGTGTATATATGATATACATCTCTCCTATTTATTATTGATTAATCACATTTCTTTTAAAAGTGTACAATTTTGAGGCCCATACATCCATTTGTATAGCTAGTACAATGAAAATGGTCAGCGTTCGAACCACTTTACCTGATGAGTTGAGATTGCGAGGTGAACTCACTATCAACTAGTCAAATGTTGATTTCTTCCCATAACCCCTGTCAACAACTGTTAGGTTTTCAAGTTGCCTTCTCCCCCTTTGTGTTGTGCATAATTATGTTCAATTTTTAAATAAATAAGTTTCCAACTCAACGTTTTATTGGCTTATACAAAACAGTACTATTGACAACAGCCTTTGTCAAATTCTCCTCTCTCTTGAAAAAAAACAACAACTGTCCACGTGTTCAGACCCTCCTTCCCCCCCACCTCCTTAATTGTTTATGTATTTCATTATTTATTTACATCTTATAACCAAGATCATATAATCTTCATAGAATCAATAAACTTCGACATCACAGCAATTTAGAATCATTTCAGATGTCCATGTGAACATATCATTGAACAAGATCATATAATCTTCATAGAATCAATAAACTTCGACATCACAGCAACTTAGAATCAATAAACTTCGACATCACAGCAACTTAGAATCATTTCAGATGTCCATGTGAACATATCATTGAACAAGATCATAGAAACGATCATTAACTCCAACGTTGATGACACGTTGCCACTTTTAGTTGGCTTTTTTTTTCATTTCTTGACGTGTATCCTCAACTTACCACGAAAAAACACTCCCAATAATTTTCTTCTCTGAAAAGTCAGAGACATCACTCATTTGTATTCTGTGTTATTGCTAGCTTTCCTTCAACTGATTCGTGTTACTCATATTCATGTTGTTTATTTTAATTTACGTTAATTTTGTTTGAAACATTTTGCACAATCAGTGACTAATGCCTTTTCTATTACTCACTGCCCAAGCACGCAGTGCTGTATTACTCCTGGACTCAGACACACACAATACAGGAATACATAAACACAAAAAAAACAACTCAAAAACGCATATATAATAGACTGCAAACACGCAGAAAAGCACTTGAAATGAACTAAACAACAACAAAAATATATGTCTGCATATATATATATATATATATATATATATATATATATATATATATATATATTTGAATTTAATAATGTTGAACTATGCGTATAGAAATATATATGTGTAGGTAAGTAAATTTTATTTTTAAATAGTTAAATAGCAGTTTTGCGTAGAAGAATACACAGAATAATGACAATCTCATAGTATGAAAACATAAGTTTTACTGCGATCTGCCCTTTCTGATTAGGAGACATTAAACACATTGTACAGTGCCAAGAGTCTGTCTTCCAGACATGAAATAAAGCTCTGGAAAGCCACCCCATTGTGCATAGGAAGTAAGAGCTCATCGCTTGTATTTCCTGAATACAATACAGCAACACCATGATTATACATGATCGCCTCGGCTGCTAAATTACCTGGTCCATTCTCCGTCATGGGCATTCCATGCATCCGAACGGCTAAAAATGTAAAGGACAACTACTAGACATATTGTATTGTCTGAAAAAGCTCTGAAATCAAAAACAGATGCCGTGGTTGATCGTTACGCCATAACCAGAATATGGTACCAACTATATTTGTCTCTCTGTTATCTCTCTGTTATATATATATATATTGCCTATTGAGTCTTGTGGATGGTAATTAAGCAAAAAGCAACACAATATTGAACATTTTCTCAGTAATGAGGAAGTTTCAAGCGATCATGTCACAGCAACAGAAGATATATGCTTGCGTTTTTATCTCATTTGTTGCATATCTTCAAACATATTGTTTCTGAATAACGATGGCCCAGCACGCAGGTTATGCCTCTAGATAGTCCGAGTTTCGGCCATGTTTTCCCAGATTGTGTGGTATATATAGAAGACTTTCATTGACGATTTACAGATATCTTTATAACTCAGCATGTGTCTAATGCGGGATCGTTTACCGTCAGCAAGTTCTCCAAATAGTAAATTCTAGAAGGAAGCCAGAGGATAAATTAAACATTCTTGAGTCTAACGGGAATTGAATATCTCCGAATAGTACTTGTTTGCGATGATGAGTTTGACATTCTGCGAGCGGTACCAGCCAGCACCATCTATGTGTAGTGTTTCCATGGCAGATGGTAGTTGTGCGCAGCGTAACAATTCCATTCTGGTGATTGTGTTCTATCTATAGTGTTTAAAATGTTACGGGGACATCTTAGGTGAAAATATATGTATATAGGTATATATATGTATTAAAATATATAATGTATATATTAATACGGAAATACGGAATAAGGAAAATGAATGAATGAATGGATGAATAATTGAAATTATGTTTGTGAATTTAAAATGATATAGACCCTATTAGTTAAACTATTCATTAAAATGCATTAATTAATTTCAATTTTCATTTATTTGCGATAAATATAAATAGTCTGGTTCTCAAAACACATCTCACACACATTGTTAAAGATGTTTACTGTCAATTACAATACCCCCATTCACACATCAATGTATTATAATAGGACGCGTATTAAGCGTGACATTGCACTATTTTGTACACATGAATACAAGACATACGATGTTTAAGGTTGTATTCGGTGCAATGTCTGAAGTGGTAACATTTATTTTATCGAGACACAATAATTAGTATACCAACAAAGATCAAAAGAATTCATTAATTTATAAAAACGGGACTTGATGAACAAATATAAAGTATATATCTACTGAGTCTAATCCAAAAAAAAACATGCATAAAATGGATTAATACGATAATTACAATTCTTTGAAGCACAACTATAGAAACTAGCTATAAGAAGTTATCCATGTGTGCAATAGGAGAGTGTTAATCGAAGCTATGACAATTTGTATTCTAAAAAAAAATGTTTCCATTTCTTCCATAATATAAAAGAGTATTTCCCAATATTTTGGGCGCCCGATGTCCGTGTGTATTCTTATATTTCAGATAAGATCATCACGTGTGGCAAAGAAATAATAACATGTTTCGTTTATTGGTCATAAATGGGATGTGAATTATCAGATTATAAGATTTAGCGTATAGTTTATATATTCTCAAGCATATATTCAGTGTTGAGATTATTCAAGTTTATGATTCAGAAAGTGAAAACAGGCGATACATGTGGTTTACTTGTAGTGTGTGTCCTTCCGCTATATAAGACATGTCAACTAGTGCCATCTAAAATGACTTTTATTGACTATTTTCTTGATGTTCATTGGCTGTCTCACAAAATATATTCACAGTTATTAATTCGAAACACAAAATAAAAGTTTGACATTATTAAATGTACTGGTAACTTACAGATATTTCTAGCCTGTATAATAATATAAGAAAAAATGTCTTTACAGGTTTTTAAAATATGAATGTGACATTACTTGTGTTTTACGACTTATAAAATATGAATGTGACATTACTTGTGTTTTACGATTTATAAAATATGAATGTGACATTACTTGTGTTTTACGACTTATAAAATATGAATGTGACATTACTTGTGTTTTACGACTTTTTATAATATGAATGTCACATGAGTTGTGTTTTATAGTTTTTCAAAATATGAATGTGACATCGCTTGTATATTAGAGGACACGAAATAAGTATGTTTCATTAGAACGTGTGTATTAGAGAACCTGACATAAGTATGATTCAATACAATTTTATATTAGAGAACATGAAATAAGTATGTGTCAATACAACTTGTGTATTAGAATACGTGAAATATGTATATGTCAAATCAACTTGTGCATTAGAGAAAATTACATATGTATATGTCAATACAGCTTGTGTTTCGTGTTTAGTATAACGCGTAGAAGTAACATAGCTTGTGTTTCGCGTTTAGTATTAAGCGCAAAAGTAACTTATTTTGTATTTAGCGTCTAGTGTTAAGCGTAAAAGCAACATATTTTGTATTTATCGTCTAGTATTAAGCGTAACAGTAACATAGCTTGTATTTAGCGTCTTCTATAAGCATGAAAGTGACATAGCTTGTGTATTATGGCTTGAAATAAGTTATTTACTATATTTAAAAAACTTATTTTGGATATCTCCCCTCTTCAACGTCTTGTCAAGAATTTCGGGATCTCCCTTGCTTATTTATGTAAATAAAGATTTTTTTTACCCACATCTCCAAACCTTTTCTCCTCCAAAAAAAAACAACGAAAACAGAAACAAAAACACTAATAATTACAATCATGAATATGGAATGTGATAATATAACTTGCTTTGTTGTATTTTATATCTATAATCAGTCAAGTCAAATATCATGTCACGATTGCCATTCTGAAATATTGAAAGTTGTGCTATGGCGCTTGCATTACGTTCTCTGGACTATATCCCGCAACCAGCTGTAGACAGAGCAGTAATGTAAAGGAAACACAGAAGTAGATGGTTCAATCTTTCACATGTCTCTGACCGTACGCAGACACGAATCTGGTTACGTCGTTACTCCATTCGCTGTGTGCTCAAGATATCGTGGGTTTGAAGCCCGTTCGCGATGTCTTGCTTATGAATTGCAATTATTTGTTGAAAATCCATGGGGATTATGCTTGAATCTACAGAGTCACAAAATATAAGGGCTTCTTGTAGACAGGCGACGTCGTGAAGCTTCGTTGAATGTGACGATGTAGGCCATTGTTGGCGATATAACACATGGAGTAACTCGAATTCAACGAAGAGAATCCTCTACGCCTTTACAACCCAGTGTGATGTTTATACGTGTTATAAGCTGAAAGGCGTAGATATCGCAGCCAAAAAAATGACAAAACTCATTCTGTTCTCTTGAATGGATTCTGCTAACGTGTAGGAGTTTGAGATGAACACAGAGAAAGAAGATGACAATATGGCCTTGTTAAAATAATTTACCTATTAAACGGATCTCTTAAACTTACCACTAAATACTTGTCATACATTAATCACTATTCTAGTTTCTTCCTCCGAACTAGCCCTGCTTATGAATGTGTGCGGTTTTTTCGTTTCTCTTTGGTCTTTAAAATTTGATATTGATTTTTGAATTCTAGACGCTAGGACAATCATCAGAGCACTCTCGATCAATACTTGTGTGGGCTCCAATCTCTCTTTCTTTTACATAGAACTATTGCAGTACCAGTGTTGAAATATCGTAGAGAATGTGATGGTCCACAAGGTGGATTTATTTTTGCTGTGCAATTTTGTATTATAAATTCAATTTCAACAGATTTATCTGTAAATAAATACTGTATGTGGCGTCTGTAGCTATGTCGACAGCGTCGAAGATAGATGCAGAAAAGTCAAACATTTTTTACAATTATATTTCAGATTTCAGACCAGCTTGTATTACAAGTACCAGTTTCGGCGAAACTACTAAGAATATAATAAAGACATCCATAGTTCAGTGGTTGAAACGATAAACGTATTAGTGACAATCGAGGTAGTCGGATGTGTTGAGCCATTGGCTTAAATGATACGGCAGCACAACGCAGTATCCTATGTCTTGCTGGAAATATATTAGTAACATTGTCTTTCTATAAGAGATATCCTGTGGGCGTTGCAGAGTAGTCTCATTACTATCCGCAGGCTGCATTCTTTTCATAACATTCTCGTCCACCAACGTGTCCTCGTCCAATATATATATATATAGGAAATTCATGTTCCACGTGCCCATAGTCATCAGTCACCTTTCACATATATTTATGCTGTTTAAAAAACGCAACGTTTTTGGAGTTACTTTAATAAAAGACATTCGCTGATTGGATAGCGTTGAACATATCGACTCTTTCCACTCGATCATTAACTTCTCGTGGTTACCTTAATTGTACTCACTTCATGCTTTGTAATGTCATCAAGGAGGTCATGGTCAAAACAACATTTTTTGCAATACCCAGTGACCGGTTCATGAGAATTCCGTGAAACTTACTAAAAAACACTGTGAAAATATTATTGAATGCCACAAAATATTGATAAATAAATTCAGATGAAAATTCAATGTGCAGTTATGGCTTATCTCATATATATGTATATGTGTGTGCATGTGCACGTGTGAGTATGGGTGCATGGCATTTATACACTGTGAGTATAAATTCAAATACCCACTGAACACCTAATGACCTCAACACCCTAACTGTTTGTAAGACATACCATTATTGCAGCACTTTATGTATTTAATTATATCAATGTTTTATCTGATCAGTAAATATCTAATTATCGCATCTCTGTAACTAATACATATCTAATTATCTCAACGCTTTAACTGTTAAATAAATATATAATATCTCAACGCTCTAAATGTAAACTAAATATCTAATTATGTCAATGCTCTAACTGTTAACTAAATACCTAATGATCTCAAAACTCGAACTGTAAACTAAATATCGAATTATCTCAACGCTCTGTTTACTAAACATCTAACTAATATTTAACAATTTAGCTATTGATTAAATAACTTAGTATTTGCTGAAGATGCGGATCATACATATTATTTCTGCGGTGATTCTTGTGAAATGTGTGTACCTATAATGTTGTCTCTTAAATAATCGTCACTGTTCTGTACAGTTCATTCAGAAGCTCTTTCAGACCATCATATATCATTGATTCGTGTCTTCCCATGGGCCAGTATGTTTGTCATACTAAACATTACATTTAGGACATGTTTAAAGTATATATTCCGCCGTATGTAGAACCTATCCACATGCGCATGTAACTGTTCTGCCATTCTTGAAGTGTGGGTACATATGGGAATGGAGTGTATACATTTTAAATCTCACATGGATGGAGGTACTTATACAGAAAACGTGGCTCGATGCTTTAGAACACATTTTTTGTCGACTTTGTGTAATCATTTACTGCAAAAAAATTGAATTGCTTCTTATGGTTGTAGAGAAATATATATTGTTGTTCTCAATGTATTTCTATTTTATCTGATTGTTGTTTATCAGTATCAGTCGCTTGTATTTAATGTTAATCAATCGATCGTCTTTTCGCTTGACATAGCAAGCATGTTGCTCCACAACTCTCTGTCTCTTAAGTTCAGTTGGTGTCATTTACCCATGTCACATTGAGAACCCATTCAGCTATTTCTCTGTTCCTCTTTCTTTCTGTCCACTGCCATTGCTACTCTGTTTAGTAGGAAAACCCTGAGCACTCGATTACTCCAAGCTACTTGATCGCTCCGACATAGGCGGACGTGGACTGCTCTTGTTTGGGCGTTCTTCCAATAGACAGATTGCCTTATTGAGTTACAGGGAGACCGTAGCCACCTAAAACATATACAGAAAGCAAACATGACCAGAAAGACTAATATTTGATTATTTCTGTGAATTTCGTTAGTATGCATTGTCTTTGTTTTGGCGCGCGACTCCCACGTAGATAATAGTGACAAACGAAAATCACTACAATAATAAAAAACGTTAGAAATTAAGTCTTGTTTACGTTCTGTTGACAAATCTGTACTGGAGCTCGGTTATGGCTAGAGTGTTCACACTGCTGCTCACTTGTGACAAAGACCGTCGCTCGCTGGCTTTGAGTAGTGTGCTGACTTCTCTGTATCTTCTCACCTTGAACTTTACGATATTTACTAAACGTTCAAGTTTCCTAGTAGTTACTAAATGTTCACGTTTCCAGGTAGTTACTAAATGTTCAAGTTTCCACGTAGTTACTAAATGTTTAAGTTTCCAGGTAGTTACTAAATGTTCAAGTTTCCACGTAGTTACTTAATGTTTAAGTTTCCAGGTAGTTACTAAATGTTTAAGTTTCCAGGTAGTTACTAAATGTTTAAGTTTCCAGGTAGTTACTAAATGTTCAAGTTTCCACGTAGTTACTTAATGTTTAAGTTTCCAGGTAGTTACTAAATGTTCAAGTTTCCCGGTAGTTACTAAATGTTCAAGGTTTGCTACTTCTAACCATATACTTTTAAAATATTGATCATCTATTCTCAGTTCGATATAAACATCTTTACTATCTATTCTCACTTCCATATAAACATTTTGACCATCTATTCTCACTTCAATATACCCATTAGCTTTTGTTTATCACGGTAACACATGCTTTAAACAATATTAATTCCTGGCATATGTAACAGAAGATACTTGCAAAATTACATATACCCTCATATATGCGCCAGAGTCTTGTCAGTGTCCGAAATGAGTGCACATACAGCGATACTGTCGCGCATAATGCATGTTGTAAGACGCGGCAAACCAGATATTTGGGGACTGCTGTTGCTATGTTAGATCATGAACGAACGGAGAAAAGATGACATGTCAACAAAAACGTAAACATGAATTAGTTTTCGATTTGCGTGCTATGTATTGATTGCTCGTGGCTATTTTTTTTGCATGCGATTCCACGTATGTAAATAGCAACAAATCAAAATCCGAATAATATTCAAAAACTGTAATGAATGGGGTCCAAATTAATTCAGCTAGATTGCGTGTAGGGTTGTCGATAGCCATGATTCGACCATAGCTATTCAAAGTGACATAGATGGTATGCTGAATTTATATGTAGGTCTGAAAGGCCTCCTATAGCAGCTGAACTGTAAACTATCACATAACACATTCCGTTACCTGGAATAGATCACACTACGCTGTAGACGTTTCAGACTAATATCTTCTTACAGAGCCAGTGGCGCTGTATTGATACCGTAACTAAGAACAACACGAGAATAAATAGATATACAAATTTTACTAAATAAAAAAAATGTTAACGTACATCAAAGAAAACTCAGAATCTTCGACCCATTTACGTTTTTGAGGTAATCGGTTGAACTAGTGCTGCTTGTAGTGTTTTGAACATGTGTATAAATTGGTAAAGATTGGATAATCGTTTCTGGAATCGACATCTAGATCGACCAGAAATGTACTTGATGACCCAGATAGAACAACCGAATGAAGGCACGTGTATAATTATGTCATGTTCGCGATTATAATCTACACGTATTTATCACGATAAACATTTATTGAAGCGGAAGTTTAGATTTTATCAGTTTCCATGGCTGAGTGGTTAGTGAAATAATCGTATAATAATATATGCCCCTCTTAAATATAGTCATACTTGATGAGTCATTAATATAGGCTGATCTGAATGTTCTTTGTCAGTGGTGATGACGTCTGTACAGAAAGTAATCAAGACTTCATTCGTTATTATTTTTTTTTCATTATCGTTGTTGGTCACTATTTATATACTTGGAGCTATATGCCAACAAAAAAAAAAAACACAAACAAACAAAGCCGACCAGCGAAAAACACGAAAATAATTAAACATCAACCTTTCAGGTGATGTGTACTTTCTGTAAACAGGTTTCTTATTGGAGCAAGGTCAATGTTCTTCGGTCAATTTTGATTCGCCTTGTGTCGAAAGTCAAGTAAAACACGGGAAGAAAAATAACATTACGTATCTATGATGATCGGATATATGCTCATTTGTCTATCCTCGAGAGGGACTTGTATAGTACCCAGCCGCCCATGTGTTGCCGGGGCCCGAAAGGGGAGCAAAGAATAGCAACACTGTTTACCTTCCATGCATGTCGTAAAAGGCGACTAAGGAGGTTATGGGCTGGAATTGGTTGTCCCATTCCATATAGGGTCAGTGACCCAAAGCCATGCTGAAGTCAGATGTGTCGGGCCCAAAGGTGCAGATATCGCAGCAATGATGTAAACCATGACACATCGCATTCTGTTCTCAGGACTACATCCTGCTAATCTGCAGGAGTTTGAGAACGGATGTCGCAATATTTCACGCATAACTGTCAATGTATCTGTTGTGACTAAATCTTTATCAGATAAAAAGCAATCTCCTAGTTATAATATTATTCGCATCTGATTCATATTTGCCATTGCTTTAACATATTATAACAGTGAAATAGCTCTAAAGCGGATTCTCAAAGCTATGATGCCAGTTTCTAATCAAGAATCAAGGTCGATTATAATTATATATGATTCTTAAATTGAGCTACATGTAACACTCCATCCCCACCCGGCCTCAGGGGTCCCAGTGTTTTCCTGGAAAGTCACAAACAGTACATTTTTAAAAGAAGATAGAGGTCCGGGATCCGACTACGGTGACCACATATACGGTTCTATCTGAAATTATAAGCCTTGAAGAACAGTTTTCATTTATGTCCTGAGCTTGCTATCGCAGTTAATGTGATGTGAAAGTAGACCACTGGCGAGTCATTGAAGGTTATTCTTGAAGATGATGTATGTACTATTTTTAGAGAAAATAATATCCCAGATAATGAGTTTCATTTATCACATGTACGATTGTGATTCTCATCAATAGAAGACCTATGATCATAATCAAAACAAGCCTTCATACGTGACGCCTTTAATAATTCTTGTATATTTCGTTGGTCATTAGGTATATACAGTGCTTCGTCTTCCAACGGCGACCAACGAAATTCACGGATATAATTCCAAAAAAATATTATTTATAAAAAAATATCAAATAAAGAATGACCTAAAAAGGCTTGATTTGATTCTGCTAGCCTTCTAATAGCGAGATTTACAAGTGAGACAATATTATATTGTACAAAATAACGTTGATGAGCTCCATGTAAGCTGTGGCAAGCTTTGTCAGATATTCTTGACTTTAACCAACAAGGAAATATGTGAGTCAAGGACAGAACACATAATACCTTTGAGCTGAGCATAAAGTATCTAAAAATATCAGTAGTATATAATGAGGTAATATTAATCAACTACTAGTAACGGGGAAAAGTGATATATAATATTATCAAATACTGGAAATACCATCTCTATTATATATATATATAACATTTAAATACAATCGTGGATAGTGGACGTAAGTGGGCTAGTAATGATAAGTTAGAGATGGATGCATTGTAGCAAATATACGGAATCTTTTTTGGGAATGAGATAGAAGGTGATAATGATATAATATTCTGGATATGCCATCATTTTCATGCACGGATGACAGAATAGACCAGTGTTTACCGACCTTTTTTTTATACCATGCCCCACCTATTTCTAAACTTCTGATGCCGCCTATGTAATGTATACATATTTTTAATATTTAAAACAAAATGTATCCCGCACCCTGAATTACCCCAGAACAATCAAATTGTCCCCCTGAGTACTCAAATTTTGTGGGGAATGGGCCCCACACTGGGAAACACTGGTATTGACAATAATGGATAAATCGTTGTATTGAGATTTGTAGAAATGCATTACCACTTACGCAGGTATACAAGACGAGCTTAAACTTGTTATTTAGATAGTGTGATTGAGTTTGAAGCGAGTATTACCCCAACTTAGTAGTGAAGATCTCAACATCACCATCAAGTGTCTTCTCCTCATCAAGATTGGATGCAATAGGTCTCCTATACCATCTGCTTAATGCCTCAGCGGTGCACTTAGTTAGAATGTATATTATCAATCTCACGAAGTTCACCTCCCATTTGATTCTCGGTTTATCTCTTGCTTGACACACGCTACTAAAATTTACCTTCCAGTAAGATCTTCAACAATATGTCATGTTTTTACATCTATATCCAAAATATTGTATTTGTTAGATTGTATGTATACAATCAAATAAAAGATTGTATTCTTTAATAAGGGCTTTCCATAAATTAGGCCATCAATTAGAGTTCGGGGCGTCTGAAAATATTTGACAGTTGTATAGACGTGTGGGGGAGGGGGATTTGTTGACAAAAATTGATGTCAATAATGATGATAGTTTATCTATACCAATTAAGTTGTGTCGCATTCCAGCTGTAGCATATAACAGAAGAATGTATGGGTGCAGAGCCACAGGAAGACGTTAGAAACAGATGGATTGACAACATCAGAGACATACTACAACAACAAGGTATCACAACAATAAATACAATACATTTGGTATTAGAAAATCAAGGGATAAATGTTCCAGTGTAGGGTAAGAACCCTAAACAGGAAAAAAATGGTGGCATTAGAAAGAAGTCTACCCACGATACTTCGCGCATGTGTGGTTAGGACAAGACAAGACACGATTAAATCGTGTGAATGTGACATTTTATTCAAAAGATCTGGGGGGGGGGGGGTAATGGGGATTAATATAGTGTTTCTGTACTAGTACTGATAACGAAATTATGAAAGATGCTGGGGGGGGGGAAGGTCGATCAAATGTTTTGAGCATTATTAAACAGGAGTGCCCCTGAATTCTTGACAGTTATTGACAGGAAGTGGTCAAAAATGTACACAAATTGTTGACGTAATTTATGGACAATATTCACAGTTTCTTTTTCATAAGAAAATGTGTCATTAACTATCTCTTTGTTTTCCTATTTCTTGTCTCACTGTGTTCTGTCTTATTTTATGTATCCACATCTCAGAAGCATACATATTTCATTCTAGCTGTTAATTTTCCACGTTTCTGAACCATACATAAACCAATCTGAACCATACATAAACCAATCTGAACCATACATATAACAATCTGAACCATACATAAACCAATCTGAACCATACATAAATCAATCTGAACCATACATAAACCAATCTGAACCATACATAAACCAATCTGAACCATACATAAACCAATCTGAACCATACATAAACCATTCTGAACCATACATAAACCAATCTGAACCATTACTGAGATGAGAATATACAATTTTTACATTTCCCATATTTAGTTTGATAGTTTGTCACATTATATACAAATACATAATAACATACATAATAATAATAATAAATAATAATACATAACAAGATCAAGTGCTTTGGCCGCATTATGAGAATGCATCACAAAAAGTTGCCCGTACAAACATATAACCAAATGAGATCAGGGTACAAAGCCAGAGGAAGACCACGGAAAAGATGAATAGAAAACGTCAGGGACATCCTGCACAGACACAGTCATAGCACAGCCGAGACCACACATCTGGCTTTAGAACGCATGCTCGAGCTCCAATCACCCCTACGCTTAACGGCAGAGTGGATCACAAACCACCTGGGGAAAGACAATAGACAATAGACAAAAATATAACAATAATAATATGACCCAGAACTCATCAGGGTCGTAGCCGTGCCACACTGGATACATCAGCACAAAAACATCTCCAAACAACTCTATCATCCATTTGGTGGAGTGTAGAAAAATCATGCCCAGACGATTCCTTGATATTATTAATCCAGAATGTTCTATGCCCTCCTTCCATCTTCGATTGTTCATTGCAAAAAAAATTTAGAAAAGGAGTTCACGATAACCTGCAAGTTTGTTTATTTTCTGCCAACCAAACATGTTTGATAATTTTCTGTATAGATAATTCTTAATAAACATCTGTATGGCTTTTAAAAAAAAAACTGAAATCATGTTTTTCTGTATCTGAATTGAGCGTCCACCTTTCACATCCGTATAAAAGTATATTTGTCACTAGCCATATGAATAGATTTATTTTTACTGTAATACTGATATTACTTAAAAATATAAAAATAAATATAAAAAAATTAATACCATGACCTAAATAATGATTAATGCATTTCTAGAATACTGAGATAAAAAGTACAGCCGGTCTAGACTTTATCGTTTCAACAGCTACCATAAGAGAAATAGAAACTATGTGCACTGTCTTGTTCGTCTGTGTTCGATATACGCTAGGCAAAAAATTACAGATGTCATGTGGATAGCTAATAGCATACAAATGTCAGTGTCGCTATATTTTGTTTCTAGAATCAATGGTGTCCTTCTTCTCAATATCTGTGCATTGTATTCACTTGTTCCAACTTCCCCAACTCCAAAATGCTGATAGGCAAAATGAATGTATAAACACTGTTTCTGTTGTGTAAGATCGAATAGAAGTGTAATGTTCATTGATTCAGTTGAAAAACATAACTAGGTTTATAGAGTAGAACAAGTACATTTGCTGTATCGTAGAAATATTGTTCTTATTCTTGTATTGATATCACATTTCACATATTTCGTTATTTTATTATCGTCGTCGTCATCAGCATCATTTTTATCATTATCATTAGGTATGTTGATTGTCCTCTTCGCACACCGGACATGTTCATATCTGCTCAGATATTCGCTTCAGTGAATCCGTATCATTATTACTTCATTGTTATTATTATCATCATCTTATCTATCCCATAATTCTTAGTGATCTTGAAGAGTGTCACTTTGGATATTGAAACACCGACATCCGTAATACTTCTACATTGCAGGTCTTTGTTGCATTGTGAGGAAACGTAATCTTATAAAGTCTTTTATAGATATTATCATTACATATTTTATTTTCTCTATTTCTCTAACTCTTCTTCTCCCACCCTCAACTGTTACCCGCGTAAAAGTTATGGAAAGTGAAATGATGCCAAGTAATGTGCACCATTCACACTATTTTGCAATGTACTGCTAGGAGATGTTTATGTTATCCTATATGAACATTTATTGTATTTCTTGCATATTGTTTCCTTATTTAAAATATACCGAATTTCATCAAGAACATGTCCCCCGAATGTATAGTTTCGATACTTAATATACATTGCGTTTTATAAAGAATATTTCCTCGTCCCTGGAAGCAAATGCTGTTCATGGTATATCAATTAGCAAAACTTATTTGAAAATCTATATAATATGTACATTCACTAGATTGCCATTTTTTTCTTAATGATCCATAATCGCAATTGATTAATAAAAATAACTAATTGCTAAATTGCTAAAATAATTGAAACCGAATGAGATACCTTTACCGAAACGTGGAAACTTCGGTTCAGCCACACAGACGGACTTTTTGAAAGACATTGTTTATTTCGAAATAAATAATATGTGTATTTAATTTTTCGTCTTGTAGACGTCAGATAAACACAAATTAAGTCATTTGTTGCACAGTTTATCATCAGCTTGAACTGATTGAACATAGAACGAATACAAAGAGTTTCAATGTCACGGACAAAGAGTTTCTATGTGACGGACAAAGGGTTTCTATGTCACGGACAAAGAGTTTCTATGTGACGGACAAAGAGTTTCTATGTGACGGACAAAGGGTTTCTATGTCACGGACAAAGAGTTTCAATGTCACGGACAAAGAGTTTCTATGTGACGGACAAAGGGTTTCTATGTCACGGACAAAGAGTTTCTATGTGACGGACAAAGAGTTTCTATGTCACGGACAAAGAGTTTCTAAGTTACGGACAAAGAGTTTCTATGTGACGGAGAAATAGTTCTATGTCAGTTTTCTGCTGTTGGTATATTCTGATATTCATCCCATGTGATTGTCATGGAGACTCAACAAAGAACTTGTAGACTTTCTGTAAAACTTCTTACTTATTAAGTGTAATTCATTCTCCTGCGAACATAATCCTGCGATTCCGCTAGAAAGGATCTCCTCTCCATAATTTAAAAATTGTTCCATGTTTCCCCCTAGGGATTAAATGGACCACGCAAAGAACAACTCATTTATATGATTTGGATATAGGTAAGCAGGACTGATATTTGATTGCGTGGCTGTCATTTTACGAATTACAGACTGGTACTTTATTGGTTAAGTAAAGTGTGCCTTATATGGTGAAGGTACTCAAGAAGTTCAAACGCGGATCTTTGTCCAATTTGTGTATATGGGAGAGCATTAAAATCATTTTAAAAAATGGAGGTAGCAGTTCTGGTAATCCATCGCCCACGACCTCTGTTATGTTATGTTATCACTGACATTAATTGATATTATAACTGACGAGTACGTTATTTTTATGTGATAATTTACTGTCAAACGGTATATATCTAAATATCTAGTATCATAATTGAAATCTTCCAGTCATGGAAGTAAGTAAATGTCTGTCGACATGTCTGTCGGAAAAAAAAAACGGCTATTTAATTTAATGGGAGATATCTTGCACACAATATGGATACAAGTGACCACAAAATTATGCCAAAGTCGGATATGTTAGACAAAAAAGTTCCAAACAGTAAATTACAACTAAACACGTTCAACTATATTCTGTTAACCAGTAGGTGTTGATAACGAAAACATAAGAATAAGATTAAGGGTTTTATCACATTTCGCGTGCCTACATTTTATTTTCCTTTTTGATTATTTCCCTTTGCTATGTTCATCAATTTGTTTATCTATGTTTATTAATTTAAATATTATTTTTAGGACGGTTGTGTGAGTGGTTATGAGAGATGTGTGGGTGGCAACAGATTGGGATAATTAAGGGGGACAGTATGTGCTAACATTAAGTGATAAATAAATACTCGTTTCCTGATAAACATAGCTACGGGAAATAATGAAAATAGTGAAGAGTTATGTACGTGATATGTGATAGAACCAGATTTAAGTATTACACTTATTTAATAGACGCAGAAAACAGAAGAGTTAGATGAAATCGTACAATAATTTAATATACCAAGAAAACAGAAGAATTAGATGAAATCTTACAATAATTTAATAGACCAAGAAAACAGAAGAATTAGATGAAATCTTACAATAATTTAATAGTCGCAGAAAACAGAAGAATTAGATGAAATCTTACAATAATTTCATAGAACAAGAAAAGAATTAGATGAAATCTTACAATAATTTCATAGAACAAGAAAACAGAAGAATTAGATGAAATCTTACAATAATTTCATAGAACAAGAAAACAGAAGAATTAGATGAAATTTTAAAATTATTGAATAGATGCAGATATTTATTGTACTCGGGGTTTCACAAATATATGATCTGTCTCTCACAATATCGAGCTCCAGTACAGACATATTATTAGACTTTACACAAGACTTCATTCTTAACGTTTTTATTATTGTTGTGATTTTCATTTGTCACTATTTATTATACTTTAGAGTAGCATGCTAAAAAAAAGTCAAGGTCGAACACCGAACTGCAATGACATAATAAAAAATCAGCATTAATGGTTATGTCTACGTTTTGTGCAGTGGTCTTTTCTGTCGACAGTCACATTCTCTCAGTAAAGAGTAGAAAAAAAGGGAGGGGGAATAGTGCTGTCAATAAATTACCTAAAGAATATTTTGCTAATTGTTTACCTCCTCCACTCTTGTCAGCTGTCAATAATTCTAAAAGTTCCTTCCAGCTGTTTAGTTAAGTCAACGTTTCTTTTCGTTCCCGCCCTCTTAAAAACAATATAGCCAGAAAAGGTAAGAAAATATGCAGTTTTAACATTTCTAGAAACATGTTTAAATTTCAAATAAATTAATTGATGTATAAAAACAGTGTTGATGACTTCAACTTTTGTCTAATTCTTGTCCCAATTTGTTAGAAAATGTAAAACCATTGTCAAATACATTCAGAACCCAATCAATTATACGTGATGTTGTAATGATTAATGGACAGCCCCATAGTATCCTTTTTGTCGCGTATCTCTCAGAGTGCGTAACTATTGATGACTAGATAATTTCCAGTTACCTGCAAGCAACTCTCAGAGTACACAACTGCAGATTATTGTAGGCCAGATATCTCACCCCTAAACTGCATAGTCGACTTCTTCTACAGACAGGACCGATTGTCGATGTCACGATTATTTACTCTACTTCTATTACTCGAAGATTTTAATTATGATACTAGATCTCTAGCTATACACCGTATTACAGTAAATTATCTTATGAAACTTAACTACTGGTCCGTTATAATACTACATATATATAACTACGTATATATATACTACTTTTAATAACAACATAACAGAGGTCATGGTGGGTGGATTACCAGAACTGCGAACTCCATTATTTGTGTATGGTTGTAAAGCTCTGATGTAAACACATTAAAAGAAGTATATCTCACCATAAGAGATACATCTGGCTGACGTGATAATCCCTAGTTACCTACAATCATCTCTCAGTGTACGCAACTCTATAGCTGACGTGATAATCCCCAGTTACATGCAAACATTTCTTAGAGTACGCACTTCGATAGTTGACGTGATAATCCTCAGTTACCTGCAAACATTTCTTAGAGTACGCACTTCGATAGTTGACGTGATAATCCTCAGTTACCTGCAAACATTTCTTAGAGTACGCACTTCTATAGTTGACGTGATAATCCACAGTTACCTGCAATCATCTCTCAGAGAACGCAAGTCTATGGCTGACGTGATAATCCCCAGTTACCTACAAACATAAAATTCATAAACAAAATGTAAACTTCTTGATCACGCACCTCAAATAAGTTTAATAATTACAATATTAGAAGATTGTTACAGCAGAGCATGCAAACATAACTCGGAAATCTATATCACAAACAATAAGATTAAATTCAGACTAAAACAGGAACTGGAAATTCAAGTACTTTGTAAACATGAGCATTTGAACCCTTAAGATCACGTTTCTATGATAGAAATGATCAAGGCGATGTCAATTCTATGGAGTCATTTTCCATTGATCCGCATATTTCATTCTGTTCTAAAGCTGTCAGAGAAAACAATATTACGATCGTCAAGAGACAATTATGTTAGTCCAGACCTCTTGATGCTGAAAGCTGATTCTTATCAAAGACCAGCCTCATAAAACATCCGATATTTTACGGGATAAAAGAGATTTATTATTGTTTGTACTTGTATGATGGTTAGTTCCTGGGTCGTGACTTTTTGTTGGCAATGATATTTTTTTGGATTAGTTACTTTTTTCCTTTGTGCCGCAGGCGGCACATATGGCAGAGATTTTGATTATACGTGTGTTGCGGTCCGCTGCCTGCAGTTTTAGTTCTTGTATGGTCTACAGCTTGTTATTTCCTATTCTTTAAGTATAGTTCACTTTAGGGTCCTCGTTTTCTTTAACTCTCAATTGTCCACATAGAAGCTTGTTCGTTTATTCTGTTTTCCTCTAATCTTAAAACGTGACCCAGGTATTTCCATCTTTGTTTTCTTATGATGTTTGAAACATATTCTTGGTGTATTTTGTTTCTTACATCATTATTTGTGACAAAATCGCTCTGTTTTATGTTCATAATTTTTCGGAGACATATGTTATCGAAAACATTTTTTTATGAGATATCTTCGGATTATTGCTTGAAGTTGCAGTCATCTGTTATGAGTAGTACCATTGACAGGAACCGTGCCGATCTGTTGGGAGGAATTGAGTAAATACGGTTAAACCCGAGTTCAATTAAACACATTTTCTATGACTTTCGAGGCTTTTAATGTTTTATTGATCCACCTGTTTCTTGCCTTGACATACTGTGATGTTCTACTCTATGATCTGCGTTGTCAGTATTATAAAGGCCCGAATTAAATCTTTAGGTTCTGCACAGAACTATGTAGACTAAACACATCTCACAAGCCTAAAATAGAGTTAGTTCACACTGTGCATTATCCATGTGAGAAGAGTCCCCATATTCCAGAAAACATTATGCAATGTCTACTCTTTGGCGACCTGAGAACAAAAACCTGGCCATAGAATACAGAAATGAAGTGCTGTTGTGAAGGAACAACAATGACCTCTGGCTAGTAGTGGAATGCGTGGGGATCAATCATGAATTGATGTTCCTCTATGTACATCATAAGACGAATATATTTTCCTGAAGTAACTTTCAAACTCTAGATCAGTGCTTCTCACTTTCTGTTGCAGTTGCCCGAAAATGTGCTTTCCAATATGTTAATGTGGAAATTTTAATTTTGGCAGAAAATATATGCATCCCGAAATATTGTGAGCTTCAAATGTGACATATAAACCTTTATTTGATTAGTTTTCAACAATATATTGTTAATCTACATTAACGTTACACAGACTTCTGGACCTGTCATTCATTACTCGCTGACTTGTGAATGATCACTCATTGCGCGTATACCGTGCCAGTACATGAACCATCACTTTGAGAAACGCTACCCTATATCGCTTCAGTACATTGCTACTAGTTGAGCAGTGACCGTCTATGTCATAAGTCCTACTGGATAATGGGAGATTAAGCCTTATGTACGCCTGATTTAAATATTCCCGTGAATGCCATTTGATTCAATGATTATATTTTGTATAACAGTCAATGAAAATCAGGGGAATAGTTAAACAAATCATTTTAGAAGGCATGATTTCAGATTAGCTTCTAAGTCTGATAACGTCAGGATTACGCATGACTAATCGCAAGTATGATACCTAACAACAGAATCCAAATAAGACTGTTGGGTAATTTTTTTCAATTATTGTCATGCTTATCGTTAGTTGCTATTTATATACTCTGTATTGCCTACTAACGTCGGCCAACCAATAATAGAATACATAGGAATAATCGAACACATGACCCAAAAGGCTTGTGTGCATTCTGATAGATCTTCTATTTGTGAAAATCAGATGTCACGGTTGAACAATCGTATAATTCAGACCAGACCTGACAAAAATAGTCAAATAGAAAGTGCTAATAAAAGAATGACATATCCATGGGACACATCAATCTTGTTGGAAATCATGTTTCTCGAGTGAGTAACATAGAACAGAGAATAGGAACTGATTAACTTTGAGCTGTACATGTGATATTATTGTAAACATTAGAATTTGCAGCAAGAAAATGTTTTTATACAGAAAGTAATTCAGACAAGTAATACAGTTAGAACGGTACATTACGGTAGCAGTGGTCACATTTTTAACATAACAATTAAGTACATTATTTAACGAAATGAAATATCGAATAAAGACGCATTTTGCAGTAGATAAGATTACTGACGGAACCAGTGATCTGCCCGCTACAGAGTGAGAGCATATCCTATCCCCTTAGATAATCGCGATTAAAGACGTGAAGGGGGCTCTCAGTGTGTATCGCGTAGATGGATGGAGACTTATCGACGTTTTAATCTGAGTTCAGCGAGATCTCGAAGGCTGAATGAAAATACACATATTAAAAAAGTTGAAACTGGTCACAGTTCCTCGTAATGAACCGTTAGAACATTATGGGTATACAGTGAAACCTCGGCGTTCGTCGATAATCCGTCAAAAATACAATAGGCGACAGCAAAAACTGACGGACACCGAGTCAATTATTTCCATAAGAATCAATGTAAATCAAATTAATTCATTCTACACGTTCCAAAATACATAACAAAACACATTTTATAGAGAATAAATATAGTAATTAATACTAAAAACAGTAATAAATGAATATACAAGGCAAATCTAAAGAATAAAAGAACATTTAACCTTTCTAGAGACTCTTCTTGGCGTATAGGAAGCTTTGAAAAAAAAAGGGGGGGGGTGCTGAAAATATTGTTTGAAAGGTGAATACATAAGAAGGATAAATAGGATAGATGATAACGAAAAGAAACACCAGATGTTGCTGGGAACACACCATGGTAGAGACAGAAGTGCATAGAAATAATCACTAGTGTGGAAATAAATAATACCCATAAACTTGAGAGCACAGCAAGGGGAGAAAAAAATTGATAAAGAAATCGTTGTCAATAACTTCACGAAACTCCATTGGGGCAAACTCCTTGAAGTGAAGAGTTGGTCAAGTCCATCCAACAGAGGATGGAAACTAAGATTGGTCCCGCTTCCCTGACAGCGAACAGGACCGCAATTTTCTCAAGTAATTTCTAGTGCTAACATCGGAGATACCAGACCGATAGGTGCATCAGCAACAATGGTATTACGTAACGTGACCAGGTAACATGTCTTTAATGCAACAACAAATATTCAAGGAAGATAGCAATTTGAGAACCGTAAAATAAGATCAAACAGCGTTAGAAAGTCTCATGGAATGTAATAGTGTAGGAAAGACAGGACTAAGCGATATCAATTGTGAAATAAACCATTTCAGATAATATCATTTGCTTAATGCAAAGTAGTAGGCAATAGCAATTAAAAAATATGTAATAACGGAATAATATAAATAGGGAAATAAACAGAGCCAAAAATAGAGATAGGAAAACAAACCTAGAAAATAGCATCAGAAATGATAAATTGTGAGATAATTATATCTGGAAATAAACCAATTTAAACACATTACATCTAGATGAAATCTTCTAGTAGAGAATACATGATAAGTTAAATTATAATTAGAAATCAAAGCACAGAAAATTTTTAGAAAATACAAATAAAAGTCAACATATAAACAGATATAAAATAATTAAAGAAAGTACACTATGAGAGAAGTTAAACATAATAAAGGAAACAGGTGGAAACAATAGCCTTACCGTCTTGCAATTTTACATAACTAAAAGAACTAAAAGCGCTAATGAACGTCCTCAAAGAATGTTGATTTTTGAGTCATAGCGCAACAGACGTTGTTTTTATTGGCATCACGACTACAAACATGAGAAATACTGAATCAATCTTCTTCTGGTACAGAATACAAACCAGTGCTATATAAATTCTAGTAATAATATTTGTCATAGGAACAAGAGGTGCTGCGTGATATAATTAAATTTGGAATGAAACATGATTGATAAATGTTTGTTTGATCAGATCAAGACGTTTCTTTATGATTTCAACTGAAGCAAGTACGTCATGTGGTTTATGAAGTAGCACTATTTGTAAAAATTGTGTAAAATAGAGATGTGGTGTGGCTGAATTCAGAGAAAGTGTTTACTCCAAGTGCGAAATGAATAGATGTCAACTGAATGGACCAGGTTCAGATCTCGTCATCTGCCTTCTGAAGTAGGAATAATAAGATGACAATGGACAGATCGAGGTAGATAAAGTAGGTATTAAAATTGAAATGAGTAAGAGGATTTATTACTGCTGAACTCGGGTGTACAAGACCACGGGCACAAATAAACAATATCACAAGTTATCGTCTTTCTCTAAACTACATTTTGCTGGACATCTATAGTAAATTCAATACCACACAAAAAGCAACAGTATTGCAATGATATTTAACGTTGCTGTGAATTTCTAGCACAGGTACATTGTATAATTTCCAGAAACCAATACCCCAAGGTGTGAATATACAGAGGATTCAATATGATCGATATCTGTATCAGACTCTACTCTCGCAACAGTCAGACATTTTCTCAATACTCTATTTGCTTTATATTATAGTATATTGCATATATGTATGTATGTATGTATGTATGTATATATGTATGTTTGTATGTATGTATGTATGTATGTATGTATGTATGTATGTATGTATGTATGTATGTATGTATGTATATATATATATATATATATATATATATATATATATATATATATATATATAATGGCTTTGACTTGGTGGTAAATAACTATAAATTAATATACTCATTTATTTTACAAGTAGTTCATTTTATAATTTTTATAATATACATTATTTATTCATTTACTATAATAAGATAAGTAAATATGATTATAAATTATCGACAGCTTTGAAACAATATTAGACCATTTAACAACCTGGAAGACAATGAGTAGACTTCGCTCCTCCTATATAATACTGAAGATGCAGAATTGAGGAGAACCATATTCACTTTCGTCAGTCGACATGGTACATGATGATGATATTGGTAATAGAATGAGGCAGGCAAAAGTATCATTCGAAAAATGAAGAATATAACTATATATGTTCCTGTAAAAAAAGATGAAGAGGAGAGTTCTTCAAAGATAAATAAATCCAATATTCTGACAAATGGATGCGAGTCTAGGACAATAACTGAACATGAAAATTAGAAGAAGTAGTGGGTGTATTTATATACACGATTGCTGAAAGTATGATGGACTGCTAGAAATAAAGAACGCCACCTGATAGTGATGATATTGTAAATTAATTTGAGTTACGGATGGTTCATCATCATTATGTGCCATCGACTCAACGAGGTTGGCTAAAATAGATCTCCAACATCCTCTGTCTCTTGACTTGGTGATACACTTCTGGACTATAAACTTCCCATTTCGTACTGGCAATCTCGTTTCACTGCGCGTGATTCTACTTTCAAGTAATGTCTTCAACAATGTGCCATTTAAAAAAAATATATCCAAAGCATGTTGTTTGCTTGATTTATTTGTTTTAATTATTCTTTTTTAAATAAAAAAAACAACAACACTAATTGTTGCCAGAACGTATGTGTTGTCTTCTTCTTCCAATGATGTTCTCCCATATTTTCGATATATCTTAAAAGTATCAATGTTCTATTCCACTCTTTTGTGCAACATTCATGTTTCTGAGCCATACATTACTTCAGAAAAAAGTAACATTGTAAGGTGATTGAGTAATAAACATTGACAACACTTTGTAAGATTACACAAAATCTTGCACCTGTTCACATCTCACGATCATTTATTATAGAGCAATAACTCAGGTAATAACCACTTACGAACGATGTTGTAAACTCGGTATAACAATAATTCTAAAATGCACTACAACCACACCACTTTATTAGAACACATGTAGAATCATACAGAATACAAGTGCTATAAGAAGCAGATTTCGTGCAAAACATACACTTCAGTTGTTTATTTGTTTATGCTCCATTGAAGAGAGTCTTTAACACTTAGAATTTATTGTATTATATTTCTATTATAATTTGTAATGAAGGACAAACTTAAAGGAAAATAAGGCCGAGCCACATTAGATACAGTATTGTTTATATGTGTACAATAATTTATTCCTCTTGTAGAAAGATATGCCATACATTGTGTACATACATGTGTACAAGAATTCATTTCTCTTGTAGAAAGATACGACATATTTTAAGAACGTAAGGGCTTTATATAAATTACATCAACAATTTAGTGCCAATATTCTACCCCCTACTCCCTCGTTAACAGCTGTCAAGGATTCAGGATCCCCAATCCTGCTAACATATGTCAAACGAATTCACCTTCCACCTAATAAAACTTTGCATAAAATTCATTAAAATTACATTTGCTCCAATTGTTAGAAAAGGTTGTCAAATTCACATTTTAATTTCGTATTGAAAAAGGTGTGCGATTGACGTCAATTTTTGACAATCTCCATATTCCTCTTTGTCAATAACTGTCAAACGTTTCCTCGTCACTCTTGTTAATATATGCCAAACGTTTCTCTCTCCGCTCTTCTCAATAACTATCAAACGTTTCTTTATCCACTCTTGTCAATAATTGTCAAACGTTTCCTCTGCACTATGGTCTATAACAATCAAACGTTTCCTCTGCACTCTTGTCCATAACTGTCAAACGTTTCTCTCTGCATTCTTGTCCATAATTGTCAAACGTTTCTCTCTTCACTCCCCATCACAAGGCTTAGTATTTAATTTCGTTAATTCACTAGAAAACGACTACTTAAACAAGGGAAAATATTCGCTGCAAATCGAAGGAATGCGCAACATTTCGGTTGAAAATAATTCCCGTTTAACAAATAGCTCAGCATCATAAGGCAGGTTCTACTGTAATTCCTACTGTGACTAGTTCATTATAGAGACTTCGTTTTCAACATTATCCTCGGTAGATTTTAAGTCATGTGACTACTTTTAATTCATATATATATATATATATATATATATATATATATATATATTACTGTTTATCACAGTTATAATTGCTTCCTTAAATACCATCATTTCTACATTTGCTATTTTCCAAATATTGCAATTTTAATTTGTTTTTATCATTTGTGTTTTTTCATTACTAAAATTCTGCTTTTGTTATCTCTCAATGTTTACTAAAAGAATAATGTGTAAATTAATAGCTCGGCGTTTACTATAAGAATGCGTCAATTAATATTTCAATGTTTACTATAAGAAGAATTTGTCGGTAAATATGTCAGTGTTTACTATTAGAAGAATTTGTCAACAAATATTTCAGTGTTTACTACAAGAAGAATTCGTCAAAAAATATTTCAGTGTTTATTATTAGAAGAATTTGTCAACAAATATTTCAGTGTTTACTATAAGAAAAATTTGTCAGCAAACATTTCAGTGTTTACTTTAAGAAGAGCTTGTCAGCAAACATTTCAGTGTTTACTATAAGAATTTGTGTGTGATTCTTACTCATCTGTGTTCGATCTCAGACTCCTTGTCAGAAAAACAGAATTATTTGTGTCATGGTTTACAGCGTTCCTGTGATGTCTGCGCCTTATGGTCTGACACATCTGTCTTAAGCATGATTTCTTAGTCACTTTGACCCCTATGATATTTCACAGTGACCTCCACCCTATACTTACTTCCAGACTACCATCAATAGTGACTTTCAAAATCATTGCTATAGATACACGATGGATACAAAGACCATGCAAAAAGGTGGATTACAGAAATATAAGAGTCAACGAAAGCAATCAGAAGCAAACAAAAAAGCACATCTCCAGAGATCATAACTACTCCTGAAGTTGTACAGCATAAAGTGATATATAAGACGAAAAAAGGGCCCCATCAACCCCCCCCCCCCATCCCCCAATCCACGTAGTTGCCTTGACCATGCATGGCAAGTAGTAGTGTTGGTACTCTTTCCTCCTCTGTTGGAACCTAACAACCCCAGGGCGTGGTTCTATCTGCACATGGTACTTTACTTTCTTCTGCTACGATGTGATTTCTTCATTTTCCGGCTTGTTCTGTATGCAACATTAATTATTAGACCAAAGTGCGGTATAGGTAATACTGTATACCTGAAGTGTATGTCTTGCATGAAATATGCTTGTTATTGGCCGTAACTGCAAAGATGAAATTTTGTCATACAGTTAATAAAATCGCAGATTGAATGGACGTTTCGATTGAGGGGTCTATAACACGCACTGAACATACGACATAATTAAGAGAAAAAAAACATAATAAACACTGGAATCTATGTTGCGAATTATTGAGTTAAAACGTTGTGAATGTGATAACGTAATTAACAGTTTAAACGCTGTGAGAGTATAAAAATACAATAAAGTAAAAGTATAAGAGAAAAGACGTAATGTACAATATGGACATATACGTGAGAAGTGGAGAACTTACGTCCACGAGGCCACAAGGTACAAATTGTGACATGCATTGATTCTCAAGGGAAAATCTAGTTCTTTTATAAACTGGAGCAAAATTTAATAGCAGTGAATGTAATGTCATGAAAACCCAGATGACCCACGTCGTTAAAGTGCAAAGTGGAAGGAATTAATGTTCCTTAACTAATGGTATGTTGATATTGACATACACGGTTACTATGTTTCATGTCAGTGTTTTCCTTAAATATTGCATGCCTACGTTGGGAAATGATTCCGGAGTTAAATGATGAAACACCATTATAAAACAATTCCGATAGTCAACTGAGTTTTCGGTAATGATACGGAACTGGTCTGTATTTTATATCAGTGTCAAAATATCATGGTACTCAACTGATTACGTCGAAGTCGCCCGTGTGTTGACGGAGCCCGAACGATGAGCAAAGAATAGCAACACTGTTTACCTTCCATGCATTTCGTAAGAGGCGACTCAGGAGGTTATGGAATGGAGTTGGCTGTCCAATCCCATATAGGGTCAGTGACCCAAAGCCATGCTAAAGTCGGATGTGTCAGGCCGAAAGGCGCAGATATCATATCAATGATGTAAACTATGACACAAAGCATTCCGTTCTCCGGACTACATCCTGCTAATCTGCAGGAGTTTGAGAACGAACGCAGAAGAAGAATGTTGAAGTGGGGACTTGATCGTTGGTCTTAAACACTGCTACGAGAATTCTAGATGTTCTTACGGTTCTTATCGAGTGAGTATACATAGCCTTATCTGTCATTGAAGTTTATTGATCAAAATAACATTGAAAAGATGTACGTAAATAAGAAAAATATCTGAAAATATAACTGCAACTAGTATTAGATCTGTTAAATTCGTTGAGGAGGTGAGAAGTTGAAGTAGCATTCAACCTCACTCTTTAAGAAATTAGAAATTAGATTTTTTTTCAATACCATTAAGGAAGAATAATAAGTGGTTAACCCCCCCCTCCCCCACTTCCCGATTATCATCTTTGGCCTCTTAAACGGTTTTCTCACAAAAATAGGTTGACAAAATCTCACAAAAATGAATGCATCGCTTACGGAATGGAAGAAAGGACCAAAATATTTTTAGATAAAAACCTCCCCGCTCTATTTACCGCAGCCATATCTACGACCCTGAGAACAATTGCGATGAAACGTTAAAACATGTCTCACAATTACAAATATCAGTTATACTGGGAACATGGTTTCTTTTTAGAACGTGTTTGCAATGAACTACTTAAAATGTATTTGTCCAAGTACAGAAATAGACAACACAGGGAGAAATCGCATTACCTACATCAGCGTTGCTCCAGCAATGCGTTAAATGGTTGCTGGGTTAGGTTTGATGTATGTATGTCGATGACCATCTGCATACACCAGATTTGACCATAGATGATCAGAGTTCCGCATCAGTAAATCTCTCATGACATAGCACCTGACTGGTGAGATTCTGCGTTTGTTGCGTCTTCTATTATTTTTTTTTTTAATTTTCATCAAATTTTCATTTTCATCAAATTTTCTCCATAATGCGCTATTCCTCATTCACAATTGTACGCCTATGTATTCTCTATACCGGTGACTGATCAGTGAACTCCAATCTTCTGTTTTGCATACACTCGTCGAACTTTAAGTATGTCTCCTGTCCATATTTTGAACACCTTTTGTAGTATCAGAACCAGTCAACATGTCGACTCGCATCTTTCCTTTGACTCTTACATGTCCGACTATGAAGTCATTTTGAACAGTGAGTATAGTCTAAAGTTTGTTGTTTAGGCTGATTAACAGGTCACAATCAAACATATTTTGAGCAGTGAGTGTAGTCCAAAGTTTATTGCTTAGGCTGATGTATCAGGACACAACCAAACATATTTTGAGCAGTGAGTATAGTCTAAAGTTTATTGCTTAGGCTGATGTATTAGGACACAACCAAACATATTTTGAGCAGTTAGTATAGTCTAAAGTTTATTGCTTAGGCTGATGTATCAGGACACAATCAAACAAATTTTGAGCAATGAGTATAGTCTAAAGTTTATTGCTTAGGTTGATGTATTAGGACACAACAAAACATCGTTGAGGATCTGAAACATCTTGACGATCACCTTAATTTTGTAATGTCTTGAGGAAAGGTATTTTTAAACGCACCCTTGCAGCTTAACATATCACTGAGGAACGAGACAGAAGTGTCAGTCATGGATAATCTAGATATATATGTCTACTACTGCCGAAGATGATGGTCTACACCAGCAATGTATCATCCAAGATATTTTATACCAACCCACGACTAATTATGACAATAATGACGACGATGATGATACTGATGCTGTTGGTAATTCTAGCAGATAATGTAGCCAGTCATCATCATCAGGAGGCCATGCCGGGTGTCGTAGGCGGTCATGGCTCTCCACAGCTCTCTGTCCACAGTATTATGTATCAAAGTCGTTGTTGTTTCTTTGTCGTGCCAGGTTGTCAAACTGTCTAATATTTTCTCACGTTGTCGCCCTCTGTCTCTGGTGCCTTCATTCTTGCCTGTTGTGATTATGTTCTCTAAACCTGCCTGTCTCATGAAGTAGCCATAAAAAGAAGATTGCATTTTTATTATATTGTTGATTAAGGTCCGATTCGCATTTAACTCTTTTAATACCTCTACATTAGTTTTTCTGGCAGTCCATGGTATTATCAGCATTCTTCTGTAGAACCACATCTCTGTTCCCTCCAATCTCCCACATTCCAGTTTGTTTATTGTCCAAGACTCGCACCCATATGTTAGTATAGGGGTTATATAGCACTGCAGAACTCTCTTTCTCACCTCTAATGACAAGGTCATATTACACAGTATATTTTTCATTTTTCTGAATGTTGTTTTTGCCTGTCCTATTCTGCATCTTATTTCTGTTGAACTTCTTCCATCTGCTGTACCATCTGCTGTAGCCAGTAACTTCACTAAATTATTCATACTTGCTGCTTACAATGAATCTTCAATGTCCTATGCCTAGTACTACCGTGGATGATATGACATATAGCTACGATTGTGATATGTGACTCCAACATATAGTATTATCTTCCATACCATCACTAACTCTCATACATTTCATGGTATTGCTTTCTGCTACAGTTATGTCAGACCAATCCGAATAAATCAGTTTTTCAATATATCACACTGCGTTAACCATGAAACCTGTTTACCCATCGTTTATTTCTGCGCCTGATTGCATTTATTGTTTCTTCGTGTTAGCTTAATCACTGAATACAATTATTATCGGAAGTAATCTAGCAGGTAACACGTTCTTATCGTATTATGCTGTCACGCATTTACGTTCTCATACTCCCCGCTGGATATCTTGCAGCAGAGAATATGATCCTAATATATTTTACACAGGATATAGTCCATAGAAGCAAATTCGTTGTCTGCCCCATTTTTATTTGCACAAATGGCCCTGCATATTCGGCTTTAGTGGTAGTAAATAATAATTCCATCCCACTTCAGACCACTGTTGTCATCAGTTCCATCAAATACTAGCCGTATCTCTAGTATCGCATACACACATTGCAAATCTTTGGGTAAACACTTCCAATACCGCATGTTGGTCAACAATTTGTAATCTAACCACGGTCAAACTAGCTTGACCTTTTTTTGTTTCTTTCTTTGCTACTAAATGTTACTATTATTTTGACACAGCCGCCAAATACATCCACATATCAGCAGAATATACTCTAGAGAACGGCGAGTATTGTGTCATGGTTTACAGTTTAGCTGCGATATCTACGTCATTCGGTCGAACACAACCGACTTCAGCACGGCTTCATGATCACTATTTATCCTTACTGGGATAAGTCAGAAAAATCTTCAGAAAAACCATTTTTAGTTGCCTTTTACGACACACATGATAGGTACACAATGTTGCTATTCTTAACTCCCTACAGAACACGGCAACACATAGACGATTGCGTTTCACTGAAATGAACCTCGTCATGTTATGACATGAGTTTTTACGCAAAATTTGGGAGTGTGACAATTTTTCGGCCACATTTACTAACAATTTAGCGATAAACAGCTCGAACAGTCTGGCAACATTGCTGTTCAAGTCAGTATTGGTACATTATCAATTTTCACGCAGTGTTAGCGAGATTATGGTGGTCGCAAAGCAACTTCAGAACATTTCCTCCATCCTCAAAACTCTGATTATAGATACCTTGTTGCAAACATATCCCCTGTCTTAGATCGCTACGCACTGCTCTGTTTTGTGAATGTACAGAGATCGAATTAAATGGCACCATCTAGATCCGATTTCTAGGTTTTCTAAAAGTGCGTTGTTGGCATTGACTGATTAAATAAACGTTTTCTCCAAATGTACTTCAAGCTCAAATATTTCCGACGGTAAAAGTACAAGCAATCATATTTGGCATGAGGTTTGAAACATTCATATCATAAAATAACATTAAATAGATAAAGAGAGAAAATGAACTGATAGAAGGAATAAGCAAAGTGATACTGACGAAATAACATACATATTTAAGTTTTTTTCTTTTTCTATGACAATTGAGGCGTATTCAGGAGTATAGTGTTTGTCCAGTAATTTTTACTTTATCATAAGCATACCTAGGGATAAAGTGGTCATCATTAATCTCGTTATTTTTATTTTGCAAAATGATCTGAGAAATTTACTTTTCTGGTTGAACTGGAAATTCAAGCTTGGATCACCCGAACAGAAAGCCAGTTCTAACAATGACAATAGCTCAAGAAAATAACACAGCGAACTGAATTGCCAAGCAAGTAACCAAGGTATCATGCAACCCTATTAGTCAACATGTCCTCACCTTGGAAGTTGTGTGGTACGCCGTCGAACGACAACCTCCATTTTTGTATGATTCAAAATTCTAACATAACCACATGTAAATAACGTATGTGGTTGAAATAAACGCACCCTTATCATCTGATGAATTTTGAATTGTTCTTTTTAAATACGTAAGATTACATTCAATAGTTTTACGATACTTATTCATATGAGATAATTAGAAGGTAATTACACCTATGAGATAATTATACGATTATTATACATATAAATGAAGTATGCGGAAATTATACCTATGATGTATTCGCTTACATATCTCAAGAGAATTTTACATGTGGTTTTTTGGGGAGAAGAAAATCAAAACCTTTACAGATTAAAGAGCAAGGAAAGAAAAATTCCTGATTTTATAATGGCTACTGGTTAATAATCGACATCAGAACACACCAAGCACAGGAATATGTGTTCAGTCCTTCCTAAACATATGTCGAATGGCATGCCTGATTATAGATCATGTATTCTGTTGGTTAGACATTTCTAAAGAGCTTTTGCTCAGTCTTATTTTGTTACTATGTTGAAACCTGATTTTTTAAATCGCTGAATAGATCTGACATCATCGACAGTGTTCCCATCTATTAGTCGATAATTAGGCAACTTTAAACTAGTCCCTCGTTAATTACACAGACAAGTGGAATCATCGGTTAATCCATCAGAAGTGAAGCTATTGACTTTTTTCGACACATTCAGTGATCACACTTTCTATACAATTTGTCAACAGCCAATGCAAATCACGGAAAAACTCAAGTAGCGTCACTTTTAAATGATAGCAGATGAGTGCACAGTACTGTACAATTGTCGAGGGACTCACTTCATCTCATCTTTATTTATCCGAACCTTTATCACTCGTGCATGCACTGCAATAGAACTTCCGTGCACGAATTGACTCATTGGACATCTACAAACTCCCAAACCAAATTAGACAATTACCTATTTATTATTATGATTTAATTTTTTCATCCCCATTTATTGCCATGCTCAGTTTCGCATGGGAGGAACAACATATTTATTTATCGTTAATTCATATACTACATGTACCGCTAATGTTATTGTCTGCTATCTGGATATAACGCATTCCACCGTGTCCTGGTCTGTAGATTCACTTGTTGCAATAACGCTAAGATGCCAACAAACAACCAGGTCTGTAGATTCACTTGTTGCAATAACGCTAAGATGCTAACCAATCATACCAGGTCTGTAGATTCACTTGTTGCAATAACGCTAAGATGCCAACCAATCATACCAGGTCTGTAGATTCACTTGTTGCAATAACGCTAAGATGCCAACCAATCATACCAGGTCTGTAGATTCACTTGTTGCAATAACGCTAAGATGCCATCCAATCATACCAGGTCTGTAGATTCACTTGTTGCAATAACGCTAAGATGCCAAACAATAATACCAGGTCTGTAGATTCACTTGTTGCAATAACGCTAAGATGCCAACCAATCATACCAGGTCTGTAGATTCACTTGTTGCAATGACGCTAAGAAGCCAACCAATCATACCAGGTCTGTAGATTCACTTGTTGCAATAACGCTAAGATGCCAAACAATCATACCAGGTCTGTAGATTCACAATTGTTGCAATGACGCTAAGATGCCAATCAATCATACCAGGTCTGTAGATTCACTTGTTCCAAAGACGATAAGATGCCAAACAATCATACCAGGTCTGTAGATTCACTTGTTGCAATAACGCTAAGATGCCAAACAATCATACCAGGTATGTAGATTCACTTGTTGCAATAACGCTAAGATGTCAACCAATCATACCAGGTCTGTAGATTCACTTGTTGCAATAACGCTAAGATGCCAACCAATCATACCAGGTCTGTAGATTCACTTGTTGCAATAACGCTAAGATGCCAACCAATCATACCAGGTCTGTAGATTCACTTGTTGCAATAACGCTAAGATGCCAACCAATCATACCAGGTCTGTAGATTCACTTGTTGCAATAACGCTAAGATGCCAAACAATCATACCAGGTCTGTAGATTCACTTGTTGCAATAACGCTAAGATGCCAAACAATCATACCAGGTCTGTAGATTCACTTGTTGCAATAACGCTAAGAAGCCAACCAATCATACCAGGTCTGTAGATTCACTTGTTGCAATGACGCTAAGATGCCAAACAATCATACCAGGTCTGTAGATTCACTTGTTGCAATGACGCTAAGATGCCAAACAATCATACCAGGTCTGTAGATTCACTTGTTACAATGACGCTAAGATGCCAAACAATCATACCAGGTCTGTAGATTCACTTGTTGCAATAACGCTAAGATGCCAAACAATCATACCAGGTCTGTAGATTCACTTGTTGCAATAACGCTAAGATGCCAAACAATCATATTGACACTGACAGTTTAAATCATTTCGATGATATTTGCTATTTAAATCATAACATCAAAACTAGTCGCCGACAATTTTAGTAATTGCTTGTATAACCTTGTAAGTACGGAGGAAGCGTGCATAGAAGTCCGTAGAAAAGGGGCGTAGTAATCAACCCCTACCTTCCACTCCAATGTGTATTTCCATTGTTCGCAACACATCATGACTCGGCAGATTACTGTTACCTACTGCTGAATAAATGAGTATTCTTGTAGTCTGAACATGATGACAAGTACTAAGAGGCAAGCGATGTAAGCGATTACACGTCCCCCCTTTCCTCCCTCCCACGCAACTGACTTCAGTGATTTATTCAAAACACTGCTACTGTAATCCCATGGAAAACTAAGAAATGATTTTTCTTTAGGTAACACCACCCCCTCATCTAAGAAGTATCTACGGCCCTGGGTGTATTTGGATAATATTAAAATGGGGAATTGTAGTACCGCAGTTTTTATGTAACTTACCTGTGGATCAGCTAATCCACGTTGTGAATTCACTCGACCCCGTTCGTATACACGTAGCCACCAAGAATTGGGTACCAGCACAAATCCTCTGAATAGTCAAAAATGTGACAGCGTAATTGTTAAAGATAACATTATTCATTGTTTTCTGCTCAAACATTGAACTGGTTATTTGTTGAACAATGGCGCGCTATGACGTCGTTTCATAACTCAATTACCTGTACAGAATTTATTCATGTAAGATTCAAATCTCTTCTATATTATTTATAGTATATTTTACTTCAATGTGCGTAATTTCATAATTTTTCTTTTGTTCCTGAACCTATGTCATCAGATTTGTACGATGCGTCATTATCCAACCGTGTCTTGCTTGACCGTATCGCAGTTGTTGTTTTTATTTAGAAAAAAATGTAATCCTATTTTCCTATTATTCTGTCAATTCTTTTTATTTATCATTGCATTGTGTATATTTAGATGAAGATCTGTGCAGAAAAGCGAAACAAAATGCAGTGAAATAGAGGAGATGTCCATACAACAGAAGACAGAATTAATGCATAAGGAGATAAGGCTGATCACAAATAAGAAAAATCCTATAAATGGGGGTGGCTGCATAAAAGATAAAAATGGTAAAATAATATTTGATAAAACAGAAGCACTCACAAGATGGGCAGATTATGTAACAGAACTGTTTGACGACCAACGGAACAAAAAACCAACAATACACAACAATGATGGACCAGCAATACTGAAATCAGAAGTAGAACATGCAATAAATTCAATAAAATGTGGAAAAGCTGCAGGCTCTGACAACATAACAGCAAACATAATAAAAACTCTAAATGAGTTTGGTGTAGATACTATCACAGAAATTTGCAATGACATATACAAAACAGGCAATATACCTAAAGACCTAACATCATCAATATTCATACCACTACCTAAGAAGCCCAGGGCTGTGGACTGTACAGAATATAGAACAATAAGTCCAATGAACCATCTAACTAAAATACTCCTCAAGATAATACATGAAAGAATTAAGAACAAGATAGACATGGAGGTCGGTGAAGAACAATTCGGTTTTAGGAAAAACAAAGGAACCAGAGAAGCTATACTGAGTATCCGGCTAGTGAAAGATAAATATATATATAAGTCCAAAAAGTATCTATATTTGCTTCATAGACCATCATGAAAAAATAATCAAATGTCTTCAAGAAATAGGCATAGATGGAAAAGACATCAGACTGATTAGAAATATATATTGGGAACAAACTGCATCCATAAGGTGTGAAAACAGCTACTCTCCATACATAGAAATAAGAAGAGGGGTAAGACAAGGATGCATTTTATCACCAAGCCTATTTAATATCTACACAGAGAATATATTTAAAAATATAGAAGAAATACCAGGACTCAAGATCACTGGGAAAATAATAAGCAACATTAGATATGCAGATGACACTGTTCTTTTGGCAGAAAGTGAACATGAACTACAAAGACTAAGAGATCAAGTCAATAAATCAAGTAATGAATATGGACTGGATATAAACATTCAAAAAACAAAAACCATGATAATCAGCAAAGATACAGAAGAACATGAGGTAAACATAAACGTACAGGGAGTGAAACTACAACAAGTAAAACATTATCAATATCTTGGACACATAGTCACAAATGATAGCAGATGTGAAACAGAAGTTAAAAGGAGAATAGGAATGGCTAAAAGTACCGTCAATGACATGAGGAAAATATTAATATCTAAACAAATTACAAACAAGTTAAAAATGAGAATTATAAAATGCTACATCTATTCCATATTAATGTATGGCTCAGAAACATGGACACTAAATAAACAATTAGAAGACAAAATTGATGCCTTTGAGATGTGGGTATATAGAAGAATAGGGAGAACATCATGGAAAGAGAAGAAAACAAATAAAGAGGTGCTAAAGACACTTAATATGAAGAAAGAACTACTAAGAGAAATAATACTCACGTGAAAGACAGGTAATGAAGTACTACTGAATGACGACTAAAACACTACACACTATCACTAACGGATGTAAATAGATTTTTTATTTACATCCGTTAGTGATAGTGTGTAGTGTTTTAGTCGTCATTCAGTAGGACTTCATTACCTGTCTTCCACGTGAGTATTATTTTCCATTATGTTCTACTAGCAGTACCACCTTCTATTGATTAAGAGAAATAAAGATCAGGCAAATAAAATACTTTGGACACATTAAAAGACATGACACCTTATTGAAGACCTTACGTGAGGGTAAAGTCAAAGGGAAGCGAGCAAGAGGTAGGCAGAGATACAAGTGGGAGAGTAACATTACACGATGGACAGGTTACAGTCTAGCAGAGTGCACCACCAAGACAAGAGACAGGAGATGTTGGAGATACGTTGCAGCCAACCTTCGTTGCGGAGACAGCATTTGATGATGATGACATGAAGATCGTACACAGAAATGTCAAACTTTTTCATCCTAATTATTTGTGTTTAGTTACTATTAATTAAATTATGGTATAGTTGTTTTGCATTACTTGTGAAACAGCGTCATATGAATTGTGGGTATTTCGTGCACGTCACTGACACGTCATTGATTCTAAAACATTTATAAAATATACTACTGCTCCTGTTAATCGCGTATTAGGAAATGTGGCTCGAAGCACAGTAACACAATAAAGTTGTTGTTTTTTTTACATAATAAGCTGCATGGAGAAACATTTTCACGAAGTGTATAGTAACATCTTATGTATGTTTACCTCCATTATTAAACTTTTTTCCCACACCAAATACTTCTCGTTTAGCGCACAATTCTGGGTCTGCAAAAAAAGTACATAGTAACTCTGCGTCCAAAAGTTATCTTCCAAGTCTAGATGTATTCTGAACAATGGAAATACACAACTTTCAATGAGTTTATATTGAGCGCATATATATATATATATATGATATATATATATATCATATATATGTATATATATGTGTTCTCACTCATTGTACATCGAAGTTATAGGCACGCTATATATATATATATATATATATATATATATATATATATATATATATATATATATATATATATATATATATATATATATATATATATATATATATATATATATTTAATAGAATACATACAGAAACAACAAGTTAAATAGTACGGCCACATAACCAGACAGAAAGAGCAAAGTATTATCCAAAAAACACTTAACAAACGATACGAAAACAGGCGACCTATTGGACGCCCTCGTAAAAGGTGGATAGATAGTGTATTAGAGACACTCGGAAATATAACAGCAGAGGAGGCACATAGAAGGGCAAAAGACCGTACACTCACTCTCCCCTCAACAACGAAAGGTACATGAGGACAGAAAGAAGAAGAAGAAGAAGAAGATATATATAATATGTATGTCCATCCAAATATAAGGTTAGACTAGAAACTTATTGAACAAAAATTGCATTCTAAATAGACCAGTATTTCTCACTTTTTCCTTCCATTGCACCCCCCCCCCCCCGCACTACATTATATAGGACGCCATACTCTCAGTGCCACATTTATATATTAATTGGTTAATGAAGTAAACCATATACAATCACAGCCGAAACATAAGTAGTAAAAATAGTGTAATAGTAAAGTAGTAATATAGTGAAAACACAAGTAGTAAAAATACAAGCAGTTAAAACACAAGCATTGAAACCACAAGTGGTGAAAACACAAGTACTTTTCAGAAAACATTTTAAGGATATGATCATTTTCAGGTAATGAGAAAGCTTTCTGTTCCCAGCAGCATAGTGCCACTATTGAGTATTTTACTGCGTTGCTTCAGACGAAATTTGAGTATTACTAATATACTTGAAAGTTTGTATCTTCTTTACTATACTTACTAGGTTACAAGTATCGTTAATCTTTTTTTATGCCGCTTTTTATGTTTTCCTAAGCAACGCTGCGTTCATATGACACTCTAACTTATTCAGCATCCACATGATGTCTCTTTTTGGTCCACTACCCCATATTGTTCCACTACGCCATATTGTTCCACTACCCCATATTGTTACACTACCCCATATTGTTCCACTACCCCATATTGTTGCACTACCACCATATTGTTCTATGACCCAATATTGTTCCATACTCCATAGTCATCAACTACCCAATATTGTTCCACTATACCATATTGTTTCACTACCACTATATTGTTCCACTACAGGCATATTGTTCAACTACCACCAGATTGTTCAACTACCACCATATTGTTCCACCACCATCACATTGATCAATACTCCATATTCATCTACCCCATATTTGTCCACTATCCCATATTTCTCCAATATCCCATATTGTTCCACTATCCAATATTGTTACTCTAGCCCATATTGTTCTTTATCCCATATTGTTCAAATATCCCATATTGTTCCACTACCGTCTTATTTTTCCACTATCACATATTGTTCCACAACCATATATTGATGAACTACCCCATATTGTTCACCTACACAATAGTATTCCACTATCCCACATTATTCCACTACCTATTAATGTTCCACTACTCCATATTGGAAAATTTGGGGAGAAAGGGCAGTCCAAGAAGACGATGGACTGACGACATTAAAGATAACATGAATACATCGCTAGAAAATGCAATCCACATCGCCCACCACAGAGTTCATTGGGAAGACAACGTTCTGGAAGGAATACGTCACATGACACTCCATATTCTTCAACTACTCCATATTGCTCCACTATCCCACATTGTTCCACAACCTATTAATCTTCCACTTTTACTAACTCCAATTAACTAACTAATTTCATTAACTACAAAATATAATTTTGCTGTCATCTTTATTAACTATGATTCACTGCATATTCACTTATTACTATTATTAATAAAAACATAGATTTTTTTTAACCATATAACAATCACTTTGCCCAGTTATTGTACACTTGGTACTCAGCTGCAAGCCCCTTATTATTTTGAGTGAAGTATGGATCGGAGAACACGATTATGAATGTCAACATTATTTTCACATTGAAAATTACTCATTACTGTATTGACTTTTTGTATTACTGGCGGCTACAGAGATGTGGTTTCTGAGAAGAATGATGAAAATACCATGGATAGCCAAGACAACTAATGCAGACGTTCTCATTGATGCTGGCGTAAAAAGATCAATCATATTAAACATTAGGGTCAGACAGTCAAGGTATCTAGGGCTGAGAAGAACACAGCTTGAACACGTAAAACCACTGGAAAGATGAAGTGGAGAAGAAACAGGAGACGAAAAAGAGGAATTTCTAGATGGACTAGTAGTATGAAACGGTAGAAGTTCACCAACCGAGCTCATTGACAACACAAGAGACAGAGTCGTGGAGAAACTTGATCGCCTATGCCATTCGGCATGACACTTGATTGATTGATTTGTATTGACTTCCATTTAACCTCTATGAACTACACTATATTTTCAGCATTATACGTGTCTATATACGCACTACCTTTTTAATTTTCAGAGAACAATTGCGAGTTCTCAAAGTGTCTTCTTAATGTTACACTATTTGGTTATTCCAAGCAACCTACAAATACGACATGTCAATTCATAAGGAGCTGTCCGTACATTATATCAATAATTATGTGAGAGGGAGTCTCAAAATGTGTGACATATGTTGACATGTGGTTTGGAGAGAAATGCGGGATATGACAAAAGAAGCTGACGTCAATAATATTGTTTTTAAACAATAAAATACTGAAACTTGAAACATCTATCTACAAATGTGAAACAAAACATGTATTTTTCCAAACTTTTTTCTTCTAAATATTGTTCTCGTTTTGTTGCACGGGTAGAACGGAGATGTGCAAATTGGCTAACAGAAGTTGAATTAGTTTATGGCCAGTCCCTAATGAAGTGTCTCAGAACATCTCTGACGCTTCTCATTACCATCTTGTTTGTGTTTTGTCAATTATAGAGTATATTGCAATCACGAACTTATCTCTCTAATACAGCCATCAACACTGATTAAATTGCTCAAATGTTGGTTTTTTTTTTAAAAGTCAGATGCTTGTTATTAAATTCTAGAGGTCGGCCATTTAATGATTCATGAAACTGCGTATTATAACCGAGTTATAATAAATATCATAACCGGGTTATAAGATATATTATTGCAAAGTTATAATAAATATCATAACCGAGTTGTAACAGATATTATTGCCAAGTTATAATAAATATCATAACCGGGTTATAACAGAAATTATAGCGATGTTGGAGATCGTGTAGCGTAGTAGTCAGAACATTTAAAAGCGTTCATGAGATTACAGTTTTTAAACTCAGCCATAACATATTGTTTTACAATATACTTTACATAAACTTTCTGGGATTGTCGCTGGAGAGATACGTAGTTGTATATAATACAAATATTTAAAAATAGTTAAATTAAAGTTTAACGTAAAAGACATGCGGGGGTAGAATAAAACAACTTTCAACAAGAAGTCTGTATCAATATAAGAACAAATAAGCATATCCTGATAAATATCCGTTAGTCGAAACGTATATTTCCTATACGTAAAATTCATACGTATCTTTCTTTTTCTTATATATATTAACTTTCGGATACAGAGATTTACTGCAGTCACCCACATTCAATTTTTGAAATACATATTTACGTGCTCTGGACTACACAATCTAGCAGGAGGCATCTTATTATGTTTGAATGACACGCAGTTCAAATATGTAAACCGGTGTAAAATTAGGTCCAACATCTGCAACGTTTTGGTTCGTTATTACGCACTTTTTAATGTTGTAATATGCTCACAGGGGCGTCGTAACGGTGTCTGCGTTTATGAAAACGCACATAACGAATACCTTTTTTAAAACTGATTTTATTTTCACAACTTCTGTAGATCATCAGGATATAGTCCTGGTAACGGAATGTATAATCTGGATATAGTCCTGGTAACGGAATGTATAATCTGGATATAGTCCTGGTAACGGAATGTATAATCAGGATATAGTCCTGGTAACGGAATGTATAATCTGGATATAGTCCTGGTAACGGAATGTATAATCTGGATATAGTCCTGGTAACGGAATGTATAATCAGGATATAGTCCTGGTAACGGAATGTATAATCAGGATATAGTCCTGGTAACGGAATGTATAATCAGGATATATTCCTGGTAACGGAATGTATAATCTGGATTTAGTCCTGGTAACGGAATGTATAATCATTATATAGTCCTGGTAACGGAATGTATAATCAGGATATAGCCCTGATAACGGAATATATAATCATGATATAGTCCTGGTAACGGAATGTATAATCAGGGATATAGCCCTGGTAACGGAATGTATCATAAGATTATAGTACTTATAACGGCATGTATCATCAGAGTATAGTCATGATAACGGAATATATAATCATGATATAGTCCTGGTAACGGAATGTATCATCAGGATATAGGCTGGTAGCGGAATGTATCATAAGATTATAGTACTTATAACAGAATGTATCATCAATAAAAAGTTCTGATAACAAAATTCGCTTTATCACGATTTACAGCTTAGCTGCAATATTTTCGAATTTCGGTCTGACACATCCGACTTCCGAATGGCTTCTGTTTCACTTTGAACCTATATATGAGATACAACAGCTAATTCCACCCCATAACTTTATTAGTCCTCTCTTACGTAAATTAAAGCATGACTAGTAACAATATCGCTATTCTTTGCTTCCCGTTCGGACCAGACAAAACAATTGCGAAAAGGAAGTGAAACAGCTCCCTATGCCAAGTGTCTGAAATGAAAGAAAGATGTGTAGAAACCAGTCAATGGACACAGGAGAAAAGTGCTCCATGAGTCATAATTCCTGGTGATATGACAAAAAGAAACAACATATAAATCTATGAATCTAGATACGTGTCGAGTGACTTATGCGATTATCTTTCCCGACAACTCTCAGTCTCTCCTGTTAGTATAGGTTCAATTTATGACATTCTCCTGTGCAGCAGTGACACCCCATCCAGAAACTTCTCTCTTTGTTGTACTCTGTTTCTTCTCCGCTTGATATTTCTGGTGGTTACAAAATGTTCACAATCTGCTCTTCTCATAAAATGCCCTAAATAGCTTGCCTCTGCTTCTAATTTCTTTCTATAAACTGTGATTTTACTTGACAATCTCTGAGGACTTCTACGTTAGTTTTCTTGACTGCTAGGGAATTTTCATAAATCTTCTCATACATGCATCTTTTCGAAATGCTGATGTCACGTGTGTAATCTTGAACTTTATCTGAGCACCGACCATCTGATGTTAAAATGATGCGAAAATATTATCTCACTTCCATATTTCGGTTGGACATGTTTGTGTGTTGCGATCATTTCTAGTTGTTGTCATTTGATGTTCTGTGCGTATCTTGATAAAGGTATTTTGGTCGAAACATTGATTATGTTTTGCGTATTGTAATGTGTATGTTTTCTTGTTTGCACATGATAACCCTCAAGATTTAGTGATATTCCGTCGTGTCTAAGTAGAACGGTCTAAAAACCTGTTTTACGTAAGTACTATTGACTTTGTGTACCCCATTTTAATTTGAACTATTGATACTGTAATTTAGCGCTGCGTATTTTTTTGAAACAAACATTACTTATGTGTTCTTGTTTTTACTGAGGCCTTTTTCCCTTTCTCGTACTACCATGTCTAATAGGCCTTGCATAATCAGTACTGTAAACAACATATAAACATACATAAATATATGCTTGTACGTTGAACATCAGAATACAAATAACAACACCACTACGACGCCTACAGTTAAGGCAAGAGTTATAAAAATCAACATCATCGACATCACACATTTTTTATTATCTAGCAATTTTGTATCAGTCGTCTATTGCACACAACTTTCTACAAGAACGTTACATTAACATGGTTGCCATATTGTTCAGTTTTTAAAATAGATTTATCGGATTTATTTCCTTTTCAACGAATACTGGACATGAAATTTATGTTGGCCATTTTTCGTCTTGCAACCAATTTTTTTATTTTATGAAAATATATCTACTTTTCCATTTGTTTTAAATAAATTTATGTGAAAAACTATCAGTCCTGCGGTGAGTTTTACTCTATCAGTTTTTGTTTGTGCATCTTGATGGTTTTTACTCAATAATATAAGATTGTTGGCTAAGTCGAGGTTTTGTTTTTTATCCATTCAATTCCTAAATTTACGTTGGTTGTGCTTATTCTCATTACCCAAGCAATTTCGATTGAATAGCAATGGTATCATAGATAGATAGACAGACAGACAGACAGACAGACACACAGACACACAGACAGACAGACAGACAGACAGACAGACAGACAGACAGACAGATAGATAGATAACTAATTATTTACACACTGTCTTATTTATAAACCTTAGTAGAAAGAATGCCGTTAAATTGAGGCTCTCTTATGTAAGCTTTGCAAAATGTCATTTATACAATTAAAGACGCCCGTTGAATAGAAAGTTCTTTCAATATTCAATGATCTAAGCTTAAAGCTGGGTATGAAAGAAAGCACAGAAAAACCACTCCACTGCACATAGCAAGTAAGAGCTAAGTCTCGCAATGCCTGGGGTTTTCAAACAAACAACATCTATAAATATAGAATAATAGACTAAAAAATGCACGTTAGAAACAGCTATTTAATACCAATTGTCCTAGAATGTCGAAGTGGAAACTTTTTTACTATAGCGGGACCTGATAACATAACAGAACAGGAAACTTTCGGGGTAGCAAAAAGCACTAGATAATAGTTGGGACAATAAATTAATTGAATACATTTTAGTTGCTACATATGAAATATTTAATTTCACTATTTTCACACATTTTCGGCAACCTCATTCCATTCATGTCTAAATAAATATCAGACGCTCAAGTTAATATTAGAAAAACTGGAATTAAGCTTAGGAGCAGCATATATGTCTCATTGTACAATGAATGAGTGTTGCTAATTTGAAAGAGGTAATATAAGTTTACAATCGGTCTACATTGGTAATTCCATGTCCGAACTGTCCAAGAACATTTACAGCACGAATAGCGTTCATTAGCCATATACGAACTATTATGCATGGTCATAATTATAATTGAATTTTCAAATGTTGATGTAAAAATTAGTCATCATCACTTGTGATGATGTTTAAATATATGTTTAAAACGATTATCATACCATCACTTTGCTACCATTGTCAAAAGTGGACATTAACAACAGAAGCAACAAGAAAACTTGTTACAACAGAAATGACTTGTCTACGTAGAATCCTTGGAGTAAAAAAGAGAGATAAAATCAAATACTAAAACATCAGTGGACTAACAAACACAATGAAAATCCTGTATTCCATTAGAAGACAACGTATAAAATGGTTTTCACATACTTCCAGACTACCATTAGAGTCTCTCAAAAAGCATTACTATACAGGTACGATGGTTACAAAGTCAGAGACAGACCAACCACGAAACAACATATTACAGACGTCAGAATTTGAATATAAGTATATATCGTAGTCATAATGTTGATACAATTGTTATTGTTAATCGGACCATTATGAACATTGTTGAAATGTACGTCTATGTTAGGTAATATTTCTTAAAAATTAGCACAAACGCAAGACGAAAGAATATTGAACCTGTTACAATAGAGCAAACATCGATTGTTATGCAAAGATATTATTTCTGCGTCTAGATCTATATTATTATAATTATGTGTTTGCATTTGTTTGATCTTTGGGCAACTGCTACAGGTAAATAGTTAATCAGTCGTATCAACTGCTCAGATTTTGCCATACAACCAGACACTATTACGATATTACGCTAGCGCCAGTGCCGTCCATTTGATTTCTTTTATAACCGTGGCATATTTCAATCCTATATGTGATCTATTAAATATTTTATAACCGTGGCATATTTCAATCCTATATGTGATCTATTAAATATTTTATAACCGTGGCATATTTCAATCCTATATGTGATCTATTAAATATTTTATAACCGTGGCATATTTCAATCCTATATGTGATCTATTAAATATTTTATAACCGTGGCATATTTCAATCCTATATGTGATCTATTAAATATTTTATAACCGTGGCATATTTCAATCCTATATGTGATCTATTAAATATTTTATAACCGTGGCATATTTCAATCCTATATGTGATCTATTAAATATTTTATAATGCAAAAAATACAGATTACAAGTTACGGAGTTATCCATATATAAATTTTGAAATTTGGCGTTTTGTCCATTTTTACCAACACTTCGGCCATAAACAAAACAAACCATCTGGCAACCATGTTATGCTGCTTGATTTTCTGCCATAAAATAGACAGTACGAACAATTCTGTCAGCAGACATCCTGACAATGGCTATGAAGGAGGTTGTGGGGGGGGGGAGAAATAATAGAAACTTGATTACATATTTTTGGAAACAGTAGTCGTTAGGGTTGCCGTTAGTACACAAGCAGAAATGTCAACATACGGCGTCGGTTGCTAGGACCCGGCGGTAAACAAACTCTTTGTTGTTGGTCGAGATTTACGGAAATTGTACAAGTGTATACGTGTGCGACGTCATTTGATGTGTAGATGTGTGGAAATAGTAGGAAATGTGACATGAGTGTGCAGTTTTATCAATTGAGGAGTAGGCAAGATACAGTTTTAAAGATAAGGTGATGTATGCTGATGATTGATATATTTGATGATGAATGTGTGAAGCCAAATGTGGACAATATTTGATCTGGAAAACTGGCCGGATTGATGTTGTATTCGTGAAGTATGGGACCGAAATGTTTTTCTTTTAGATTTATTAGAGATCTCAAAATTTTTTATTTTCATTATGGTCTTGTTTCCCATATTTGTATGTAGGGTGTTGTTTCACATATTTTCATATATGGTCATGTTTCACATATTTTCATATATGGTCATGTTTCACATATTTTCATGTATAGTCCTGTTTCACATATTTTCATGTATGGTCTTGTTTCAAATATGTTCTTGCATGGCCTTATTTCAAATATTTTCATGCATGGCCTTGTTTCAAATATGTTCTTGCATGGCCTTATTTCAAATATTTTCATGCATGGCCTTATTTCAAATATTTTCATGCATGGCCTTGTTTCAAATACTGTATAAAGTACTCGCAGATCACACGCAATGACTTCAGCTGTCAATTCCCATCTGCAAACTCTGGACAAGGTAACTAATCAAGCACTTCACCTTACTACATAAGGTGATCTCTCCCATAAATGGAACAAAAAATTACAGGCATCACACCCATACCATGATCCATGCAGAAGCGTACAAGAGCATGCTAGCACACCCAATGAAGACCAAATTATGTTACCTAGCCAATTAAAAGCTGAAGAGATTACGTTTTATTCACCGATCCAGAAGGCTAAGCAGAGAATATAAGGAAGAACTACCAGACGTAACACAAGAAATAATACCAACATTTTCCTAGTTCCTGGAAACTAAAAGAAATATCACTATCAGACAACCACTATAAACAACAACTAAAATGTAAGAGAACTAAATAATCTCCATAATACAACAATATTATGCAACATGATTGAAGATATGTACCACGGAAAAGCATAGTATCAAATATATATAGATAGATCAGCAACCACATCAGTGAAAAATGGGGATACTTGCGTTTACATACAAAATCCATAAAAAGAAATTGAACCCACATGTTTATAACAGGAATGTTATGCTCCAACTACTCTGCAGAAATACAGGTCCTAAACATTGCTGCGGAAGAATAGAAATACAAGAAGCCAGTGGTGCCGTTACCGTAACAACATTCAGTCTAGCAATGGAACGCAGGTAACTTAACTGGCTGGAATCGCAAGCTATTACCATGCGCGCATGCTAAGTGACTCTCTGAATATGATTCAAAAAGTCAAAACAGGTGATGTACGTAGGGAATTGGTTGAGTCATTAGAGAGAGCATTACTACGAAAATTCATGCTTATATTTTCCCCGGACACGTGAAGAGAAACGAGCAGGCCAACCAATTAGCTAGCCTTGCCACTACAGCAGATGGTCAGCCTATAGACAGATCAGGCACTATCCATTGCTCTTGGTAAGTCTTCACGATCAGATAATTTTGAGATTAATAAGCATGAGACGATATTGTGAATGCATGAATTGGGAATGAGGATGGGTGTGGCCCGTAGAGAACCCCTGATAAAGATTTTTAAAATAGCAGTGAATCAGCATAGAACGGGAACCATCAGCCGTTATGGTCTGAGAAATTTACTGAAACGGAGATCTGAACACCCATGGACGTGTCCGGTGTGTGAAGATGATAACCAACATAGATAAACCTAATTTCTGCAGAAATAATTTTAAAGCCTAGGTCAACAAATTAGGTCTCTACGTGATGCAATGTCTTTACTACAAGTCTTTGAAAGAGATAAACTGCCAGACCTGAAGGCATATGAGACGTGAGTATTCAAAGAAGGGTAGTACTAAAGTGGATATCATCCCACTGTAGCATACAAGTAAAATGAAGAGGCAGATGTGAGGCAAAAGATGAAACAACACAGGAACACAAAGACCAAGAAATCACCTAACAGAAAAAGAGGACCCTCATCAAAGCTATCAGGAAAGTCGACCACCCAAAAGACAACTATCACTATCTTGACAGAGCTGAGCATGTTATTATCTGCAGCACCAGGACACGATATAACAGACTAAACACCCACCTAAATAGACTACGACTGGTCCCATCACCTCTGTGTGTCCATGTAGGCAGGCAACACAGACCACGGAACACATCCTTCGAGACTGCATTGCAATATACCAGTTAAGGGAGTAACACTGGTCCACACAGAAGGATATTCCACAGAAAGCTATATGGGAACACATTCTACTACACCGTAGTATCAACCTTATCATCATCATCAAGTGTCGTGCCGAATGGCGTTGGCGATCATATTTCTCCATGTGCATCGATCTCCAATATATTTCATCATCTCTGTTGGTGTTGACAATCGAAGCCAAACTGTTCAATATCTTTTCTCTAGGTCTTCCCCTTGATCTTTTCCCTTCTATCTTTCCTGTTGTCACTATATTTTCAATGCTTCCTCTTCTCATTATGTGCCCAATAAATGTTGACTTTCTTTTTCTTATATTATCAATAATGCATCTTTTCACATCCGTCGTTCTAAGACATTCTTCATTAGTAATCTTTGCTGGCAAAGGAATGCGTAACATTCTTCGAATAAATCAAATTTTCGCTGCCTCCAATAATTTTTGTGATGTCTTATTTATTGTCCATGCTTCACATCTATAGAGTAACACTGATTCTATGTAGCATTTCAGGATACGTTTTCTAGTATCCATCGAGATGGACCTATTTATATTATATTTTTCATTTTATGGAATGCTGTTTTTGCATGTGCTATTATGCTTCACATTTTGGTGTATCAACCTTACAACAGTTAAATTCTACTAATGTGCAGTATCAATCGTACAACAGTTAAATTCTACTAATGTGCAGTATCAACCTTACAACAGTTAAATTCTACTAATGTGCAGTATCAACCTTACAACAGTTAAATTCTACTAATGTGCGGTATCAACCTTACAACAGTTAAATTCTACTAATGTGCAGTATCAACCTTACAACAGTTAAATTCTAATACTTCTAATCTAGAACATTGTTGTTCTGATCTGATGTTTCCAAAGTCACATCCATAAGACATAGTGAGTGCTATAGAGTTCATGATGGTTATGTAAATATATACTATATATATATATATATAGAGAGAGAGAGATATATAAATTATAATATATATATATATCACGGCTGCTGGAGTTATCTACTGGAGTGATCTGGTTCGCACCTGCTGGTGTTATCTACTGGAGTGATCTGGTTCGCAGCTGCTGGAGTTATCTACTGGATTGATCTGGTTCACGGCTGCTGGAGTTGCCTACTTGAGTGATCTGGTTGCAATAGCTTTTCTTTTCTTATAGTATTGATCATAATTTTAACGAAACTTTCTATTTTCCTCGTTTCGCAACTGAGAAGCACCTCTGATTTCGTCATAATGGTTACGTTCTGCCATGAGCATCTACCTGCTTACATATAAAGTGGTTATTTCATCATCAACGCTGATAAAGCTGTTTTGGTTGTAATTTAACCGTATTAGGAAGATCTTTTATGAATTAATCCGGATTGTATAACACTTTGTTTCCATAAAACGGAGTTGCGAATCATTTTGTTTTACCTAAGCGTGGTCGCGACAACTGTGTGGGAACCTTCGCACTAACAAATCATCCACGCGAAGATTACCGTAAAAAAAATCCAACATTATAATAATAGGCACAGACACTATAAATTGTAGAAACGCCATCATGTTCTATACTTGCAATAGTTGTTCCATTGTCTCATATCAATTCTTAAATACCTCACAGCATCAGACTCGGTAAAGATTATTCACGTGAAGTGGTATTTCGGAAAAGGGATCAAATCTCACCTGACACAATGACATTTTCTGAGCTATTGTTCCATTATTATTATTGTTGTCATGAGCGAAAAAATAGCACTCATGGAAACAGGAGTAATCAATGCTATAAGAATAGACCGGATGATGAGCGTTGAATAAAGCACCGTATGAACTATTTCATTTTTTAATCATAAATAACTACATAGCTTTACATTATATGTGAGGGAAATTCTGATTTCCAAGATCCGTTCCGATATTTTAGTCCGGTAACTATACTATAAAATCATATCTCTTTGGTCAAGGATACAATGATACTCTAAAGGATGTGATGTGTCAAAAAAGAACAGTTGAAATAATTTTTAATTATCAAAATTGGGGGTGATTTCCCTGGCGCAGTGGTTAAGTCGTTCTATTTATGCCCAAATAGTAGCTGGTTGAAATCTCATTTGCGAAATTTCCTTCAAGCGGGCATTGTTTCGGAGATTCCCATGGATTATTACTTGAAGGCACGGAACTATGTGATATAAGTGCTAATCTCAGTAGATGTTGGGCCACTTCGTTGAGTGGGGCAGAGTATATATGAGCTAATTCGAGTACAATAAGTAAAACCTCTAGGTCATTCGAGCTTTTTTTTAAAACCATGTATAACCAAACAATCCTCGGAGTTTCTAAACAGAGACGCGAACATCCCTCCTGGATATCAGATACTTCATGTGTGAGATAGAGGGTAAAGAGAGAGGCTCAGTAGCTATTCTGATCAGGTGGACGAAAGATGTTTAAGGAACGCTTAACACATTCTATCTATCTATCTATAGGCTTTGCCTGTGTATTGTTTGTATGTACTTATCTTGTGTATTATTCCTGTGTATTGGTTCTCTGTTTTGTTTGTATGTATTTATCCCGTGTATTGTTCCTGTATGCTGCTCCTATTTATTGCTCAACGTAAAACAGCTATTTAACACTTTTAAATGTCTTTTTGATATTCATTTACCATATGGATAACAGTTTTACCGCAAACTCCCTCTCATTCAACATTTACCAGAAACAGAAAACCCCTAACCCTTAAAGTCATGGTGGTGCCAGATTGGATACGTCAGCAGGGAAAAAACTCAAATATCTATGTCTTCAAGCATCTAGATTAGTCTTGACTAACTATACTAATCATCGGCGGCGAATCATCATTTTATGTTCTTAATCCAGAACTTCTTTCCTCTTCTCGTTCAACCCTTAAATGTTCCTTACAAAATAGATGTACAAAGTGAACTGTGTGTAATTAAGCATTTAAATCAAGATAGCCTATGTCATTTCACAACCGTTCGTTTGGTTTGTGATATCCTTCTAGTCTATACTTCTAGAAAGAGTTTTTTTGTCTTGTTTTACAGAAGTGATAAACATTAGCAGCAGACAGTCTAGATTTCTAGGCATGTGCTGGGAAAGAACACAGCTTGAATACATAATAACCACTGGAAAGATCTACGGGAGAAGAGATAGGGGACGACAAAGAGAAAAGTTACTAGATGGGCTTGTATTGTGGCACGGTAGAAGCTCACCAACCGAGCTTATTGACAACACAAGAGACAGAGAGTCGTGGAGAAACATGATCGCCTACGCCATTCGGCATGTCACTTGATTGATTGATTGATTTCTAACAGACGTCTGTAATAGAAATCGTGAATGCTTTCCTGTGCCACCATTTTGTATAACAAGAAATAATTTTAAGTAATATTTTTTTAAATATTGTTAGTATATTTCATTCAGGATGTAGCCAGCAAACACGGCATTTTTTGCCTGAAGTTATTTTTTTCAATAAAATATGATATGTTCAGTAGTTTGTCATTGATTTTTGAATGATCCGGATGCACAATTTACTGCGGAGGGATTCTAACCCATGAGCGGCCGTCACATACGCGTTGTGTACCACTCTGCCTCACAACCGTATACCGTAATATATTATAAGGTAATACTGCGTGAAACGTAACAAAAATAGTACGTAGAACACAGGTTTATAGAAAGTTCCACTTGAACACAACGGACTATCACTAAAACCCCTTAGTTTTAGTCCGATTTGTTCAAGTGTAACTTTCTAAAAACCTGTGTTCTACATATTGTTATTGTAATATAGTAGTACATGTTATTTACAATAGTAAGAATGTAACGGTAAAAATTAAAAATTGTTTGTTTTATAGTAGTTTCTGGCCATTGTGTAGCCTGATCCAAAACAGGGGTAAGGTACAGCAACACAGCACTGTTTACATTCAATGCATGTTTTAAGGGGTGACTAAGGAGGTTTGTGGGTAGAGTTGGCTGTTACATCCTATGCAAGTTCAAAGTGACCAAGAAACCATGCTGAAGTCGGATTATCAGATCGGAAAACGCAGATATCACGTTTAAGCTGTAAACCATGACACAATGCATTCCTTCTTCGGGCTACATCCTGCAAATATGCAGGAGTTTGAGAGAAAAATGAAGAAAATAATTAATTTTAGAAGTTTTAACTTTACCCCATAGGAATGTTCTATTTAAGTTTCCTATCCGCGGAGATGCAATCCTTCATTGTTTCTTCTCTATACCAGTTGGTGGCAGGTGCATGTCTTCTTCAGCGGTATAGAAAATGTTAGTGATGGGGGATTAGGCATTAACAGTTGTTCTTGTAGGTGTTATATACTGTAGGGCATTCAATAAGGTGGTGTTTTATTGTTTCCTCATCTTGTCTGTTGCAATGATTGCAGTATGGTGTTTGGTCTCCGGTAATTCGTTGTAGGTTTTGTTCACAAGTTGTACTTGTGTTGTTCGCAACCTAAATATTTTGGTTTAGTCTTTGCTGTGTAGACTATTTATAACATCGTGTGAATTTAAATTGGAAATGTCTGCATATACTACTCTTCCTATTGATCCAGTGACCCTGCGATCAATCTATTAATGTTACTTGAAGAACCATTCCTCATTTATAATTGTTTCTTGAAGATTCACTCGTCATTTATTTTCTCAAAGATTAATCCCTCATTTATAAGACTTTCTTCATGACTATCCTCATTTATAACTATTTCTTAGACTATCCCTGATTTATAATTGGATTATTTATTTATTTTTTGAAAATGTATTGCTCATTTATAATGTGGTTTTGAAGGCAACTGCTCACTTATAATTGTTTCGTGTATTCTAAAATCAATTATTTGTATATTTTAAAAACAAGAATCGTGGACGATTTTTCTAGATAGCATCTGAATAAAATATTCAACTTTTACTGAACTAATTTGTACCACATACACGTTCTTATAATTTTTTCAAATCTAATTTTAACGGCACGACCGACGCTGCGCATCGAATTATGAATGAGTACGGTCATGTGTTTAAAGTGTATGTCCAACCAGGAATTCCACTCTACACGCTAGGGAGTCCGCTATACGAACTAGTAACTCCACTCTACGAATTAGGGAGTACGCTATACGAATTAGGAACTCCGCCATACGAACTATGAACTTCGATATACGAACTAGGAACTCCGCTATACAAACTATGAACTCCGCTCTACGAACTAGGATCTCCTCTATACGAATATAGAACTCCGCTATACGAACTAAGTACTCTGCTATACGAACTAGGAACTCTCTATACGAACTAGGAACTCCGCCATACGAACTAGGAACTCCGCTATACAGGAACATTCAAATAGAAAGCAAGAGGATAAATTAAAAATTCTTGAGACCAACGGGAATTGAACCAGTCCGTTCTAACGGCACCGAATCGCCTAGCAAATATAATAAACGGTTTTTTCCCGTACTTTAACCGCATATCCAATAAAATATGCAATTTTGTCAAGACATTCAAACTGTGTACCCAAGTCGCTGAGAACGAATAAAATGAGATAGGGACTATTACAATAAAAACGAACATCCCGTACAAGTATATAAGTATTCTCTTGCTTAATTTATCCTCTTACTTCCTACTTGAATTTACTTGTATAAGCAATTATTGGAAGCAAAAATGTACGGGTATATGTTATTTATGTTTATAAGACCTATTGGTCCTTGTAGAGCGAATACGGATCTTATATATTTGTGTTACTGAGAATACTTCAATACTTATACTGGATGTTCGTTGTTGTTGTAATAATCCTTGTCTCGATTGGTCCGTTCTCAGTGACTTGGGTACACAGTGTGAATGTCCAACTAGGAGAAACTAGTCAAGTACGGAAAAACCCGTTTACTCTAGTTGTCAGTCGATTCGGTGCCGTTAGAACGGACTGGTTCAATTCCCGTTGGTCTCAAGAACTCCGCTATACTAGTTGGACCGATTGCTTGAAGTCGAATCTTAGTGAGGAAAGATATAAACTAATGTAAAGAGGTATCACTCACATATTAACAAATGTTGCTAGTCTTGACTCGCATGTTAACAAACGTAGATAGACATGACTCACAAATAAACAAATCAATAAAATCACATTCAGATTTCAACGACGTATTTTGTCAGCAAATATGAACCTCATCAGTAAAAATCAATCAAACGTTTCAGAGTGGGTAACTGATGTGTTATTAATTATTTCGGTAGCATAAAGTCATTATATCGCTGTTAACAAGATGCATCTGCTATCAAAGCTTCACTTTCTTCTTTTTTTTTACATCTAATGTATAAATGATGCCCATGTAAGAGATAGAGAAAGAGAGAGAGATAGCGAGGAGAGAGTGTGTGTGTATTAGACACGATCATAATGATAAAGAAAATATATTTCACTCTTCGTGGATTTTCAATACCTCCTTAAATTAGTCTTGAAGCATTTATTTGGTTTTTCGCTGTTAGCAAAAGGACCAGGTGACCTTACATCGGACGCAAAAAGTTATCATTGAAGTGAAATATAAAGAAAAGAAACTATCGGAAATCTATAAATACAGAATGATTTAGACAGATTAATCTTGATTCTTGATTAGGAACACGCGTCACGGCACTCGGGGGCATTCCCGTATATGCACTTTTTGTCGTTCCGTCAGCTATCTAACAGTGTATAAGTTCAGTGTCCCAGTCAGTTGATGATTACGCGTTCTTCTGATCTTTCTGAAGAGGGGGCACTTTCTCTAATCGCATCTAGACACTCCCATTTCTACCATTCTCTGAAAATGTACATTGCCTCGTTCGACTTCCTCCTCGTCTTCTCGTAAGGTTTCCGTGACTGCTATAATCAATTCTATCATGTTTCTTCTTATCTCGGTGCCGTTAACCAAGGCGTTACCAGTCTACACATCAGCTCTTTCGTTTCCCCTGATCCCAGCATGACCTGGACAGTAGATCCATGTAATGCTCTGCGCGTTGTTGAGTACAGTGACCCATTCAGTTTTGGTCATACTATTCTATCTTGCGCAGCATACTTTAAGTGTCTGATAAAATGAGTCGGATTGTGGTTGTGTCGCCAGCCAAGTTAGAGCTGATGTAATCGTTTCTTTTTCCATTATCATACTCGATGATGTAGTTTGGGTCCGCAGCTGTCTCCTCAGTTAATTTCTTGCCTTTGTGGTAGGCCACAGAACCCAAACCACACCTGTTTTTATTTATTGTGTTACCGAAACGTCTGTGTAAATTATTGTATCGTGTGGCTTCGAGTGCTGCAGTATGTTCTTGGATCATTTCCTCTGTTCTGTTGGCAGCCCAGCCGCGGTACTCTCTATAAAGATTAATCATGTAGTTTAATGTCTTAGGAAAGAGAACAAGAGAAAACGACAATGATAACACATAATATTGAAGATATTCTGAATATGACACTGGAAAAGGCTGGACAGGTTGATCAGACATGGGAGGCTTGCAAGGTGGAAGTGAGGACAACATTATGTAAAGGACACGTCATATATCCATCTATCTATTCGCTAAACCATTTATTGCCTTTCAGCGTCGGGGGTAGAAGAGTTCTCTGGAGATGGCCCTCGTGTAAGCTGAGTATATTGTGGAATTGGTTTTCTCTTTTATTTTGGTGGTCCATTGTTTTCGTGGTCGGTCTCTAGGTCTGCCTTCACTGTATCTGTGAAGCATAGTTTGTTGTTATACGCTGTCTGATGGTAGTCTGCTGATGTGTGCAAACCATTTGATCTGTTGTCTCTTAATATGTTTCAAGATTGGGGTGGTGCCGGTTATTTGTCTAATGCCCTAATTCCTCACCCTGTCTCTTAACGATATCTCTAGGATTATGTGTAAGCATGCCAATTCAGCTGTCACAAGTTTGTGTTTGTTATTTGCTGTCGTTGTGCACGTTAGGCATTGGTAGCTCAGCGTTGGCATAATAATATTTTTGAATAGTTTTATTTTGGTGTTGAAGTCTACATTTTTGTTTCTAAAGATTAGTGTCATTTACCCTTAGGCTTGATATGTTTTACTACACCTGGTGTGTATGCCTTTACTGCTCTTGACATCTGATGTTATATTACTTTCTAAGTATGTGAATTATGTCGCTTTTTTAAACCTGTGGTTTTCAATATCGTGTTTCTTTCTGTTGTTCATATCTTCATTACTTCGGTATTTTCTATACTTACATTCATGTTAAAACTTTAGCATGTTTGATGTACACTGTCGATTTGTCTTTGTAGTTGCTTTACTTTCTGATGATGTTACTAGTGTTTGGTGTACTACTAGTGCACTTCACATAGATAAATAGAATTAGCAGACATCGATAATATAAAATAATGATATGGGCATGATTTTTCTACACTCTTCCGATTGACTGAGACCAGAAGTGTTTGTATGTTTTTTTGTGTGCTGATATTTCTAGTGTGTCAATTCTACTATCCTGACGGGTTTTGTGTGCTGATCTCTATAGTGTGTCACCTCTACTATCCTGACTGAGTTTTCTGTGATGATGTCACTAGTGTGTCACCTCTACTATCCTGACTGAGTTTTCTGTGATGATGTCACTAGTGTGTCACCTCTACTATCCTGACTGAGTTTTCTGTGATGATGTCACTATTGTGTCACCTCTACTATCCTGACTGAGTTTTCTGTGATGATGTCACTAGTGTGTCACCTCTACTATCCTGACTGAGTTTTCTGTGATGATGTCACTAGTGTGTCACCTCTACTATCCTGGCTGACTAAGGATCGTATACTCATGTATTATGATATCTCCAGAGCATTATCACTGTTTGTGACAATCTACGAGATTTCAATGAACACATATGTTCCATTACACAAGGTAATAACTGACTGGTATGGTATAATAGTAATCCTTGTCACTGCATGTTCAACTAGGGATGTCACTGATACTGAAGCCGGCACTGTTCTCTAGTCCCGAATATTTTAGGATCGAGTCACAAGCAAGACAAAAAATCTAGGTAGTGGTTGAACATATTAGAAAATGAAACATAAGTATAACGGTGCGCTCGAATGACATAGAACAGCAAACATATGTTCGTCATTTTGTGAAAGTGTCCAAATTGTAACATATGTTTATGAGAAAACAATTGTGACAAATTAATATGTTCAACAAATGGGACAGATGATTATGTGCAACAAATGTGACATATATGCCACAATCGGGGTAGATCATTTTTATGTGTAACAAATGTGACACAGATTATATGAAACTTTTGTGATAGATGATTATTATTAGATGATTATGATTAACCTATGTCAGAGCATATACGATAATAGTCAATGTTCAATAAGAACAAGCGCAGGTACATCCGATACATTTAAAATTCACTCGGGTGTGAGACAGGGATGTGTACTATCCCCCCTACTGCTCATAACATGCATAGACCACATCTGTAAAGTAGCAAAGGCAACGAAAGAAAACAATGGATGGATTGATGGATGAATAGGTGGGTGTGTTAGTGGGTGGGTGGGTATGTAGGTAGTTCGGTTAGTCGGTAGGTATGTAGGTAGGTATGTAAGTAGGTAGGTGGGTAGATAAAGAGAGAGAGAGACAGAGAGAGATAACATAAGAGAAATAAATTACAATATATCACATACAATTACAACATACAATGAATGTCAACAATCGATTGTATCGATCGTATGATAAGTAATGTCAACTCACAGATGACATGAGATCTGACTTAGATATACTAGCAATTATGAGGTAGCTCTCATCCACGTGGGATGTTCCATAAATCGTTCAGAATCTTGTGACATTTGGAAATTTGTCTGAGTTAAAAAATACGTATAAATCTGTTTCAATTTCATTCTTTTGTTATTCTTATCAGAAAATAAAGCTATATGTTCAATGTTGGTATTGCTCATTATTCTATAATAATGAGCGTTATTTACGCAATACATATTGTCTTGCGTAAAGGGACTTTAATTTGTGTGCCCGGACATATAGGAATCCGGTTAATGAGAGAGCGGATAGGTTGGCCGCACACGCTGCTACTACGGCTGTTTGTAGAGCGATTGATCAAGCAGACATTTTGAGCGCCTTACGGGAAAACACACGAAAAATGACTGTGTAAGTGACGATGACTTTTGTTCCATGACTAGAATAAGGGGTTTTTATTTGAAATGTGGTGTCGTTAAAAATGAACAGTTTCGGCGGCAAGAAAGAATGATGGTCAATTAACGATGTACTAGGACCGTCAGTCAACGTGCAATGGCTGCTACACTCAAGAAGAGCTCTGAGCACCATTGGACCTGTCCGGAGTACAGTGACGATGATCCAATGATTAACAAACTAACTGAATATTATATAGTTAAAAAAAGTATTTTTTGCAATTGCTTAATATGAAATTATTGTTATGGTTGTTATAATTACATGTTAGCTAGTTGTTTTGCGTAATATCATGGTTGATTGTGTGCCTCTCGGCCTGGTATCTCCGACTTCAGCAAATGTGATTGTTTGGACAGAACAGTGATTATTTTAGATGTCAGTAATGGCCCGACCAATCTTAGTTTCCAGCCATTGTAGGCTAGACTAGGACTAAACTCCATCTCTACCCGACCAATCTTAGTTTCAGCCATTGATGGCTAGACTAGGACTAAACTCCATCTCTACCCGACCAATCTTAGCTTCCAGCCATTGTAGGCTAGACTAGGACTAAACTCCATCTCTACCCGACCAATCTTAGCTTCCAGCCATTGTTGGCTAGACTAGGACTAAACTCCATCTATACATCAAAGCGTTTGTCTAGATTGGAAATATCAAATATGAAGACAACCAATTCAACCTCCATCATCGTTGGTTTTCTTTCGATGAAGATAGCTTTAACCGTTCATTGCCTATTCTAGCTAAACATTATTTATTAATTCCTTCACTCGAGATCTGTGTTTGGAAATATTTTTCAGGAAAGTAAAAAATACACTATACTTAATCAAGCAGAAAATTAAAAGGCAGTAGCGTATTCTAGAAGCAATGTTCTCACTGGGAATAGTTATTGATTTGCAGTGGCGGGCATTGTAAGAACAAAAGACCTGTCCTGCTAGGTCGGCATTAACCTCATTAAGCAACACGTCCTATCGACGTGCAACAGCCACCTGTTTGTTGTCCTGTCAATTATGTCAGCCAACATTAAAAACGAAACAAAACACAACAATAACAGCTCGGAGACAATGAGCATTGACAGCTTTTTTGACACAACACAGCGAAATTTCAGTATTACACAGCTTCGGGCGATAACTGTCAGGGTTAATGGGTCTTTAGTTAAACTTTTCCTAATTTTAAAATACTCGTAAGTTGAAACAGCCGAGTCCGTCGGCAGTAAGACCTTTGTACAGAAAGTAAACAAGACTTCATTCATTACGCTATTTCTTATTGCCGTGCTTTTTTCACTATATGAATACTTGGAGTTGCATGCCAAAAAAGTAGAGGCCGACTAACGAATGGCACACAAATAATGGAACAAAAATCAGCTTTTCAGGTCATGTTTACTTTCTGTAGACATGTCTTTACACTACTCCGGTCATGCAACAACACAGCCCAATGGCTATCTCACCTTATATATAATTCTGCATTAGTAATGTGATGTCCATAAACTACTTCAGCAATAGAGAGAAGGAGGTGGTCGGAGACAGTATGAAAGTTGTTGACGTTATTTATAAAAATCCAGAGACAGTCAAGCCCAAAAACAATAATATTCTGGGACATAAAATAAGAAACCTTTACAAAACGACTAATGTTCTAGTAGCCAGGGGTAGACCAAAAGAAACACCCAGAAGAACAATGCTTAGAGAAAGTAAAACAATCACTATCCATAATATTCAAGAATTTCACAGAATAGCTTGAGCAGACAGAATGGAGAGATTTGGAGAGCTCTGCCCTATGCGCTAAATCCAGCGCAAAAAGGAAAATGAATGAATGAATGCTCTAGTGTAAGATAGTAATATATTTATTGTATATACTTCATGTACACATTTGAACGCGATATGAATATACAAATAAGGCAGTAGTAGTATTGTGGATGTTGCCAAATGGTGCTGTCGCTACAGATTCATTTTGAATGTTGCCAAATTGAGCTGTCGTTACGTGTTGATGGTGAAATGTTGCCAAATTGAGCTGTCGCTACGGGTTGATGGTGAAATGTTGCCAAATTGAGCTGTCGCTACGAGTTGGTGCTGAATGATATCAGATTCAACTGTAGCTACGGGCTGATGCTAAAATCGAAACTAGCTAGTTCATTTCTGGTAAAACACTGCCTATGCAAATTAACTTGTGCCATTTCCAGAATGTATGTGTTGTAACAGGTACTAATACGTTAGCATTGCCTCTACCTTTATAAATCTGACTTAACAGCTAGAAGTAACCACAAACCCCTTGTTCCTGTGCTGTTCTTTTTTCTCTTTAGACGCGCAGCTCTTAAACTAACTACTATCATTTTCTCCGTTTTCTTTTTTCCATTTCTTGTCTTTCTCTTCAACGCAACATGCTCCCTGTTCTCAAATGTCCGTATCAATGTATGTATCATGCACTTCTCGTTTGCATACGTCTTTTTATCAATGTAGAGGTCGACCAGAGAGCTTTTCTCACAATGTAATTTTTTTAGTAGATCTTTTATAGTTTTGTCATCGTGCACCTTCCTAGTGTGCCTCAGATATCACAATCTGCGCAGAATGAGGATAGAAAATACAGTGGTATATCAACAATAAAAGGTGTTATTTTCATGAAGAAACATTCCGACTGGCATCAGCAATGTGTCCCTTCTTTTGTTTACAGACTAACAATCTGCCGTACATCACAAGCACGATGTTCCGCACATCACAAGCACAGTCTGGTCTAATATCATATATTCATTATGAAGACTCGATTGTAATCTTGAGTGCTGAGTGCACGAAGAGTAATCTCATTGTTAGCATTATACACAAGCTTACCTCATGTCAATACCTTCACATCACGATTTTCTCAAAGCCAAAGCTTGGGTGTGTCGTTGCAGACCAGTGTTGCTGTATTCTCCCATTTTATGACCACATTTATCAAAAATTTGTCATTTATATAGGTTGCTGTCCTTGAATTTAATTTTAGCTATTTTAATCATTTTTTAAAAGCATATCTATTTTTTCATATTTTCTAGTTTAATTTTACTATAAATTGACATGTTCGTTTTGGACATTAATTCATATATAAACACTGCTGTATACATGTAGAATGAAGGGTATATATTTTTAAACAGGTACTTGATAATACTTTTCACGCCATGTTTCATTGGAAGCATTGTCACTATAGTTAGACAAGATGCTGCAACGATAAAAACAGAAATCTGTATGGTATCCCAAAAAAACCACTGGATGATAGTTGGGGTAATCTATCTATCTATTCATCCATCAATATTTCTATACATATATCTATGTTCCTTCAGCGACGACTTCGATGCATAAGGCAGAAACCAGAGTTCTTTAGGTGGAGCGATTTGATGCTACTGTGTGAAATACTTGCATGTTGTTGAGACCCATAAGCATACGCTATTTGATGACTATCCTGTGAAGAGTCACTTTTGGTCTTATTATGTTTCCTTTTTGCCATCAGGTACGCAAACACATTTTTTGGGTAATCACTTAACTAAAAATGTAGTAAGATTAAACATTTTAACAAAGTTTTAATAAAGTTAAGTTAGCAATAGCATATTCACAATTGTGAAATGAATGAATGTAGATAATTTATATTATTTAAGTAGAGTCTACCTATTATGACTAGGTACTCTTCTTTCAACTAATTGACTAATGTGGTTATATAAGAACTTTACACACATTAAAAAATACTGAAGATCACGTTCTGGTAATCCAGCCACCACGACTTCTGTGACTAAAACAACCACTATATGGGATTGTTGGTACTTGGAAATAGATAACATACGTTTAAAGAAAACAAAATTCTGGAAAATTCCGCATATCTTATTAGTCGAATTACGATATGGAAATTGTTCAATTTTTCTCCATTTTTGTAGCACAAAATTGTCCATAAACAATTCTAACAACCTAGCAACCTTGTAGCAAACACGAAATAGCCATTGCACATTAGCATTCATGTAATTAAAGATACGCGAACAATTGTGGGCGATGCAGGTTCAAATTACAATAGACTAAACAAGGATAACTATTACGCTATCTTTACCAGCAGATTGGATACCGAATGATAGTGTCTTGGAAATCGTTTACAATTCCATTAAAAGCCTTTGAGGATAATTGGAGTTCTAATTTGTGGTCGAATGGTTAAAACAGTATTCTCACACACGCAATGACACGAGTTTCAAATTTTGTATGCATTTGATTTACTTCCTTTCCGAAAGATATTTTTTGGGAAAAACCCATCCTTTACAAATTCCCTCGACAATATATACTTTACACATTCCCTCGACAATATATACTTTACACATTCCCTCGACAATATGTACTTTACACATCCTCTCGATAAAGTATATACTTCTGAGATAGCCGAGGGCTATTAACCCATCGAGGCCACCTACTTGAAGTGGAGATGGGGGCTAACAGAGCCTGGAAACTAATACTGGTCTGATATAGATCCGCTACATTCAGCTAATCCTCAGCGCTGCCCAAGCAAAGGAGCAAATCGGCGATACTGGGATAATATCAGCACCTGCACCCATAGTATCACGCGAAATCCAAAAAGGGACAGATAAAAGACAGACTTCTTTTCCGAATTAAATGCTAAAATCCCATCCTTTACATATCCCCTCGACAATATATACTTTACACACCCCCTCGACAATCTATACTTTTCACATCCTCTCGACAATCTATACTTTACACATATGCTGGACAATTTATACTTTACACATATGCTGGACAATCTATACTTTACACATATGCTGGACAATCTATACTTTACACATATGCTGGACAATCTATACTTTACACATTCCAACGACAATCTATACTTTACACATTCCAACGACAATCTATACGCTTCTGAGGTTGCTGCTCGACCACGATCTCCAATATTTTAATAGTCACAGCTTTAATATTACCAAGTTCAACTAACGTCTGTGGTTGAAAGCGACGTTCCTCATCATAAGGGATAGGTCTACATTCTTATTGAAAAGAGGGGGGAGGTCTCCCTGTCGTAGTGGTTAAGCCGTTCCTTTTGTGTTCAAGAGTTCACGGGTAAAATCCTGCCCACGTTTTCTTGTTTATAAATTGGATTTTTGCGGAGATCCCTGGGATTATCACTAGAATCTACAGAGTTACGTGCTATGAGCGGTACATTCTACAGACGGCATGCTGCTTCGTTGACAGGGACGGAGAACATATGGGGAACCAGACTATAATGAAGTCAATCCATTACACTTTTTAAAACTTTCCTCACCATCTTTATTTTCATTCACTCACTCTTGACAGAATAAATATACTTCCAAGCAATACATTTGCAATTACAAGATATCCTTTAGATTTGTATTACGAGATAAATACGATGTTCTCTGCAATCCTTAAAATACGATGTTCTCTGCAATCCTTCAAATCAAAGTATGGATGTGCAACATAAAATGTTACTGATTCGATAATGGGAGGAAATGATAATAGATAACATCAACAATTGAAACTAAAATTTGGGTCAAATATACCCACGACTTTTCATAAAACAAAAATGTTATTGCATAATTTTCCATCTAGAGCCAGTTCATAAATTACCTGAACACTTTTGTGCAAATTGTTTACCTCCCGTGCCCCTTGTCAACAAATGTCAAGTATTCAAGGACGACCCATGCTTAGTTAACTCAAGAAGATTTACCCTCCCCCCCCCCCCCAAAAAAAAAAATTTAAAGAGAAAAAGTATGAAAAATCGACATGGTTTGTTCAGAAATTATAATGAATTGTGTTTTCAATCAAACAATTTAATATGTGTATAAAAACAGTATTGTCACCATGAACTTCGTATTGTTTACATGTCAATAGTGTATCTAGTACCTATGTGGTGGTAACATTCTTTATTTTTACTGTTTTCACTGTTTGTTTTGTATACTCTTGAGAATAACCTAGCGGTTGGAAACGTTGAAAATGTCATATATATTGCCATTTGTATTTTTTTCGTGTTTACATCTCACAACCCCTTTGTGATAGTCCGTCTGTTGTGTTCTAGTTAAACTTCAAAAACCTGTGTTCTACATAGTACTATTGTTGTTCCGTTTCACAGCAATATTACCGTATATTGTTGAGGACAACATGTGTCAAGTTCCCTCTACACCTTGCGCGGTAGCCTGTTGGTACTGAGCATACTTAATATCACAGCGAGCCAGTTTCGAGTCCACGTACGGATAAAAAAAATTCGGCTTGTGAATTCTCCCCCCCCCCCCCCCACACGAACGATGCAATCGTCTTAGATATAAATGGGCACCTCACGCAAGGGTTAGGAAGGCTAACACATTAAGGAAGGACACCAGGAACCCCAACTAAATGTTTCTGCAGCTTTGTACATGAAGAGTTTTTCATCCCCCGCGGTATTTTTTTGTCGTAGGACATACCTTTACATCCTTCATCCTTCATCATGTCTGGAACTGTTAATCTTTGTCAGACCACCTATCACCCTAACTGCTGACGTAACTTATAGACACCTCCATAGTTCAAGAATTAGTGTTGTGTTTGTTATTGTTGATGTTGTTACTGTTATTGTTGTTGTTGCTGCTATTGTTGGCGCAATTATTGTTATCGTTGGTGTTGTAGTTATTGTTGGTGTTGTTGTTGTTGTTATTGTTGTTGTTAGTGTTGGTGTTGCTGTTATTGTTGTTAATCTTACTGTTGTTGCTGTTATTGCTATTGCTGTTATTGTTGTTTTTGGTATTGTTGTTGTTGTTTTTGTTGGTGTTGCTATTATTGTTAATGTTGTTGTTGTTATTATTGTTAGTGTTGGTGTTATTGTTGTTGTTGATATTGTTGGTGTTGTTGTTATTGTTGGTGTTCTTATTGTTATTGTTGGTGTTTTTGTTGATGTTTGTGTTGTCGTCATAGTTGATGGTGCTGTTGTTACTGTTGGAGTTGTTGTTATTATTATTGTTGTGGTTATTGTTGGTGTTGTTTTTGTTGTTATTGTTGGTGTTACTATTGTTATTGTTGGTGTTACTATTGTTATTGTTGGTGTTGTTCTAGGTGTTGTTGTTATTGTTGGTGTTGTTATTGTTTGTGATGTTGTTGTATTATTGATATTGAGGTTATATTTGGTTTGTTACTGTTGCCGTACTTGTTGATATTGTTGGTGTTGTTATTGCTATTGTAGGTGTTATTGTTGGTGTTGATGTTGCTATCTTTGGTTTTTTTGTTTATTTTAGGAGGGTATTAGTATTCAATTACCTTTAATTTCTAATATATGTTTTCCTTTTACAATATGTGTTCCTATAGTCACCAATTAATTTCTATTGAACAGTATCTGTAATTACAATTTGCGAAATCAAACATTATTCTTCTTTTTTGTTTTGTGAAATATTCATAAAACTCAATTTGTGTTTTGCCTGCATTACACTACTACAACACATTACTACATTAAATTATTATATTACCTTACTACATTACATTGCTTTATTGCATCAATTACATTTTGGCATCATATGGGTGCAAGCGTGAAAACAATTAAAAAACTCGCCTTGCTTCTGTTTTCATTACCATCCGTAACACTTGTCAAAAGAAGCTCAGAGAGATAAAGGATAAATGGCTAAGTCGAAAAGCTGAAGAAATTCAAATGTTTGCAGACAGAAAGGACTATAAGCGATTCTATGAGGCTTTAGGAACTATCTATGGCCCACACTCATTGGGATCACCACCTCTATTAAATGCCGATTCGTCGGAGCTTCTCACTTATAAAAATGACATCTTAAATCGTTGGGCTGAACATTTTGAAGAAATTCTAAACAAACCATCAGTAATAAATGAATAAGTCATAAACAGAATGCCACAACTTAGGATAAGAAAAGAACTCGATATACCTTCAAGCAGTCAAGAGGTTATGGTAGCGATTAAACAAATGTCATATGATAAAGCTCTTGGTTTGGAAGCCTTACCTGCTGAAATTTATAAAAATGGCGGACCATTGCTGATTAAAATACTTACTGACATTTTTGATATTTTCTGGAACTCAGGTACATTGCCCCAAGATCTAAAAGATGCTTCTATAGTTCACCTATATAAAGGCAAAGGTATCAAACAGACTTGCTATAACCACAGGGGCATATCACTTTTGTCTATAGGTGGTAAAATTCTTGCTCGTGTTATACTCAATAGATTAAATCACTCACTATTAAACCAGCTACACCCAGAGAGTCAGTGCGGTTTTCGTGCAGGTCGTGGTACAGTTGATATGATATTCGCTGCACGACAAATTCAGGAAAAGTCACAAGAGCAACATAGGGAACTCTTAGCAACATTTGTGGACTTAACTAAAGCATTCGATACCGTTAACAGAGAAGGACTGTGGAAGGTGCTTACAAAGTTCTGATGCCCCCCAAAACTTGCCACTCTGATACGACAATTTTATGACGTTATGATGGCTAGTGTTATCTGCGACGGAGGAGTATCTTCTTCATTCCCTGTCACAAATGGTGATAAGCAGGGATGTGTGCTGGCCCCTACTTTTTTCAGCCTTTTATTTGCGACCATGCTAACAGAAGCACAACATAGCAATGAAACAGCTGACATAATGATCAATTACAGAACAGATGGTAGCCTTTTCAATTTACGTCGTCTAGAAGCAAAAGCGAAAACTAAATCTAGTACTGTTAGAGAATTACTTTATGCTGACGACTGTGCATTGTATGCTGACTTTGACGTAAACATGCATAGTACCAGAGACCGCTTCTCACTGGCCTGCAACAACTTTGGTCTCATTATTAACACCAAAAAAAAACAACAGAAGTCATGCACCAAGCAACATCAAATAGCTAACATACTGCTACTTCCATTATCGTCAATCAGGAAAAACTGCAGGTAGTCGACAATTTTACTTACCTTGGAATCACTCTCTCTCGCGATGTCAACATTGATGTGGAAATTAACAATAGACTGGCAAAAGCTAGTGCTGTATTTGGCAGATTACGCAAAAATGTATGGAACAGAAGAGGTGTAAGAACAACCATCAAACTTCAAGTATATCAGGCGGATGTTATACCAATCCTTCAAATACGCTTGTGAAACGTGGACAGTGTATGCTAGACATGCAAGAAAATTAAATCATTTTCATCTTACCTGCCTACGTAAATTACTAAACATCCATTGGTGGGACAAAATACCAGACTACGAGGTCTTGGAAAAATCAATTTCAATAAACATCCACACACTACTTATGAAGGCGTAAGCACGCTGCGCAGACCATCTTGTGCGTATGGAGAACTCGCGTTTGCCAAAACAAATATATTATGGAGCACTCAAGACAGGATTTCGAAAAGCTGGTGGACAGAAAAAGCGCTTCAAAGACACGCTCAAGTCATCACTGAAACATCTTAACATTGACGTAGGCGCTTGGGAGAGCCTCGCTCAGGATAGAACAGCATGGCGTTACAGCATTAGAACGGGAGCATTAGCGACGGAAGAGTCCAGACAAGATACTGCAAGACAGAACTGGGCACGTAGAAAAGAAAAAAAAAACATCTCAACCTCACAGAGATACCCGCTATTGTTGTCAATTCTGTAAAAGAACATTTTGTGCGCGCATTGATTTGTTAGTCATTTAAAAACGCACTATTAACTTTATTATTTTTATTACTTATTGTTATTATTATTATGGTTGAGTTTTTGGTCATCGTCTATTACGTGGAAAATATTAATCCTATTTATATTATCTTTTCTCAGCTTTTGCTGTAAGGCTTTGCAGGAATGAATATCGATCGCGTTTTAAGCTACGGCACATTTGGGTCTTGATATGCAGTTATATTTTGACGTCTCAGAACGTTGGTAACTCCTTCAATTCAATTCTTCGTTTTCCTCTGCCTCTTACGGTTTTTATTTTCATGGTGTATGTTAATATTATTTAGTCCTGAATAGTATCAATCCCTACTTTCTTTTGGCCAAAATCCTCTGCAGGGAAGATGTCTTTGTGTATGTCAGTTTTACGATTATAGTACTGTATCTGCTGTCTTCCCAATTACGTCATCAGGAAGTTGTAGTACTGTATCTGCTGTCTTCACAATTACGTCATCAGGAAGTTGTAGTACTGTATCTGCTGTCTTCCCAATTACGTCATCAGGAACTGTAGTACTGTATCTGCTGCTGTCACAATTACATCATCAGGAAGTTTAATACTGTATCTGCTGTACTTGCAATTACATCATTAGTGATTTAAAAATCGTTTAGACCAATGGTTCACAACCATTTTTTACCTGTTGCTTCATTTACGGCAATGTATTCTAGTGACCCCGTTGGTGCTCTATAATTTCATAGACTTTCTTTACAGATCAACAAGACTTTCTTCACAGATCACCATGTCTTTCTTTACAGATCACGAAGTCTTTCTTTACATATGATGAAGTCTTTCTTTACAGATCACCAAGTCTTTCTTTACAGATCACCATGTCTTTCTTTACAGATCACGAAGTCTTTCTTTACATATGATGAAGACTTTCTTCACAGAGCACAAAAACTTTCTTCACAGAGCACCAAGACTTTCCTTACAGGTCACAAATACTTTCGTTAAATATCATAAAGACTTTCTTTACAGATACTCAAGAATTTCTTTACATATCACCAGGAAATTTATTTACAGATAATTACACCTTTCATCACGCGTCACCAAGACTTTCTTCACAGATTATCAAGACTTTCTTCACAGATTATCAAGACTTTCTTCACAGATTATCAAGACTTTCTTCACAGATTATCAAGACTTTCTTCACAGATTATCAAGATTTTCTTCACAGATTATCAAGACTTTCTTCACAGATAATCAGGACTTTCTTCACAGATTATCAAGACTTTCTTCACAGATTATCAAGACTTTCTTCACAGATTATCAAGACTTTCTTCACAGATAATCAGGACTTTCTTCACAGATGACGACTTTCCTTACAGAACACCAATCATTTCTTCACAGATGACGACTTTCCTTACAGAACACCAATCATTTCTTCACAGATTATCAAGACTTTCTTCACAGCTCACCAAAGTTTTTTTAAGATAGGTCAATTTCTGTAAGTTATAGAATAGTCTTCTTCTAATCTTCTTTAGACAGGTATGTAGCCCTAAAATTAAAAAAAAATAATTCTTTATCCACGGACCCTCTAGACCCCTGTGGTCCCAAAGAAGACCAAATTGCCCCCATTGAGAATCACTGGTTTACATTGTAATCTACTATAGTATTTTGTTCTGCAATTAAATGTAAGTCGTGTGTTTCTTTTACAGGTACTGGCTGCCCAAACCTTGAAGATTGCCAGCATCAACGGATTTGGGGACATCGATCAACTCGAGAACGATCTGGAGGATGAACTCAGCTATGAAAATAGATCACCATCAAAGACAGCTGTCGGCAGGTTAGCATTGACATAATCATATTCATGCACTAGGATACATTAGAATCGCTGGTGCTTTCTGTTGTGTTGTATGGTTGTGAGAGTTGGACACTCACTGCGGACACGGAGAGAAGATTACATGCTTTCGAGTACAAATGCTACAGAAGAATTCTACGAATTGCCTATAGGGAACATAAGACCAATATGTACGTAAGAAATAAAGTAGAGATGTGTGCAGGTGTTCAGGAGCCATTGCTTTCAATAGTGAAACGACGAAAACTAGCATGGTTCGGACATGTATGCAGGCACGATTCCTTGTCAAAAACAATACTGCAGGGAACTGTCGAGGGTGGAAGAAGCAGAGGAGAAAAAATAAAGATATGGACAGACAACATCAAGGAATGGACAGGGCAAGATATTTCCACACTCATCCGCATCGCTGAGGATAGAATTCGCTGGAGGACTATGTGTGCTGAATCATCCAATGTGGTACCCCTACGACCCTGAAGGGTTATGGGTTTATTGATTGATTGATACATTAGAAATGATATTCGTACACTAGGATACATTTGATATTCGTACACTAGGATACATTTGATATTCATACACTAGGATACATTAGAAATGATATTAATACACTAGGATACATTTGATATTCATACACTAGGATACATTAGAAATGATATTAATACACTAGGATACATTTAGAGATTAGACGATATGTTTATCATGTGAATGCACATTTACGGTGATAGTTTGACGTTTGTCAACAAATATTAAAACATTATTGCATGTTTATGGTGGTATTGTGAATTCTACAAACAAATATTAAAACATGAATGCATATTTATGATGGTATTGTGAGTTCTACAAACAAATATTAAAACATGAATGCATATTTATGATGGTATTGTGAGTTCTGCCAACAAATAGTAAAACATGAATGCATGTTTATGATGGTATTGTGAGTTCTACAAACAAATATTAAAACATGAATGCATGTTTATGGTGGTATTGTGAGTTCTTCCAACAAATATTAAAACATTAATGCATGGTTATGATGGTAGTTTTACCTCTAACAACAAATGGTAAATGTTAATTCATATTTATGCACACAGCGTGACCCCTGTTAACAAATATTCAAACGTGAGTGCATTTTCATAGTGATAGTTAGACTTCTGGCAACCCATATTCAAATGTGAATGCACATTTACGGTGGTAGTTTGGCTCCTGTCAAATAATATGTAAATACTTTGTCGGAAATTGGAAATTTTCTCTGGGAGTAGTAGAATTATACCGAAAAAATCCGTATGTCTGTTGGTCTCATCAATGGCCCACTAGACAAACCACCTATGTGTATTGGTCTCATTAATGACCCACAAAACACACCACATATGCATTGCTGGGTCAGCAACCAACCAACCAATCAAAGATCCGAAAAATAACATACATAAACAATTCAAGAATATTGACGTAGATCTCCAGTGCGTAGTGTTTACGACATTTGTCTCGTGCTCATGATGGTTGCTGGATCGATTATTAGCCGTGACGACCTGTGTGTCGTCTTTAAGAGATCATGGGCATTATCAAACAATAATTTTTAGATTGAGAAAAGGTTCCAACAATTGAAACAAAACATATATAAATGAATTGGAATTGGGGCATCGATATGACTCCGCGAGGACAATCTGTAGAAAACATCGAATTCATTTTACTGGGCTGTTCACTGTATCACCCTCCAGGAAGACATATGTAGCAATCTGATAAAGATCTGACAGACAAGCTTCACAGCACCGTCACGCTGCTAGCGATCACAGTACATTTCATTAAAGAAATCCATATAATCGTCTTAACTCCGACTGGAGAACGAGAAAGAAATTCATATCAGTATCGTAACTCCGACTGGAGAACGAGGAAGAAGAAGAACTTGAATCTACAGAGGTGAATGATGTGAGTCGTACTCCAGAAATGATCCGCTTTATTCTGCTCACCGGATTTTAGTCTATTGTGTATCCTCAGGTGGATGATGATGATGATGATGATGTTCAGATTATCCACACTTGTCCATAAGTTTAAGGTTGTGACTAGGAGCTTTAACTTGTATATCCAAGGCCAGATATGTCGCCTTGGATGTGTGTAATCCATATTTGTTCCGGGTTGTCTTGATATTATCTATCCATTTTCTTCTAAGTCTGACTCTGGACTTGCATGCGGATCTTCTGCTGTTATATGTTCTTGTCGGTAGTTGGTTATTGTTCGTTCTCATGAGGTGTTCAAACCAGTTTATCTGTTGTTTCTCGATGTAGTATGTGCATGGTCTTACATCGATTCCTCTCCTAAATTCTTCATTTCTTATTTCTTATTATTCTACTTGGGCACTTACTTATTGTTTCAGGGGTTTCATCTCACATGTAGGTTATCTCTGCTGGGCTGCTGTCAGCGCCCATGTCTGGCATTGATATCATAGTGTTGGTATCAACATACTGTTTATCAACTGTCTCTTGACTTCCATCTTGATCTTTGGGTTTTTAGTATAGATATGAGAACATTACAGTACAATGAAGTCAATTCGCTGCGGTTTTTAAGCAAAAATAACTAGCAATATCTTTGTATTACCTGTATATAGTAGTAAAACAAGTAACTGAGTTGCATAACGTGCACATATTCAATAAACAGTAATGAATGTAAAAGTTTGGTGATGGAGTTGTTTACACAATCCGCATCCTTATTTTTACAATTTTTACACACTATGGCATGTATTGCGTTAGCATTTTTTTGATAGGGTTTATCAAGGCCATTACCTCTAACTGAATTTCACATATGGATGAAGCAAATGGTAGTCATCACCTGTGATGGAAGAGCAACAACAATCATCAAAAAATGAAATATTGGGCTGAAGATATATTATAACGACGTTTCGATGAAGATGCATTATCTTATTTCAATCGCTAAGATTAACCTACAGTATGTGTATGTGTTTATGTCAATAGCGAAATATATAGCGTCGAAAATTTGAAGCATGATTTACTGGTTAACGTTTTGGTTGGTGTCTAGTGTACAGTAGGGGAACCAGTTCTCTCGGTTGGCCTACTAGCAATATGACAACAGGCATTCACTGCTAAGTGGAACTGGTAAAACACTCAATGCATTGGTTACCACGTCGAAGTCGGATCTGTCGTGTCATTGGTTCAAATAAAACTGGAACACAAACACATTTCGGAACTCTGGACTACATCGTGCTGAAGATCATTTATGATCATTGTCCTGCTACAAGAGACATCCAGCGGGAGTTTGAGAACAAACTCACAACAACAGCAGCTTATTTTTATCGCTAGTATTATCAGTATAAACTGCAGCATAATTTATGTTATTATCAGGATGTATGATTCTTCTACAGACTTCGTCGAGAAGGTCACCACCAGCTTCACAGCAAGGCTGTTCTCTTCGTGGTCGTTCTTCTGAACATCATTGACACAGTTCTTGTCATGGTCGGCTTGATCCTAGACTTCCATCACGTCTCGCGTAAGAACGTCTCTCGTTGTTTATGTTTATGCATGTTCGTATGTATATCCATATGTCTGTCTGTCTACCATTTTTTTTATCAGCTGCTGTGGAAATGGCAGTCAGCTGATGGATTACATACCCGAGAGATTATAAACCATCTCTCAGCGATGTGAATACCAATTCAAACTATACTCAAACTAATTTACAGTCAGTGTTAGAATCAAACACATATCCACTACGCTGCTTGACTGCAGCTAAGTAAAATATTCGTTAACATACATCAATGAAATGTGGAACCTATTGGTACTAAGCTACTAAAATACCGTGAAGAAATTCTCCTAAGATACTATCATCACATCTAGTGTAATGAATAATGTGTTAGAACAATATTTTATCCAAAGATTGCACTTGAATCTGACGAAGGGATATCCTGGCGAGATCAGTAATAACAATTTGCCTATATATTCACGTGACTACCATAAGATTGTTCCTATATATCCATTGGGAATATGATTGTTTCTATATAACCATGTGACCATCATAATATCGTTTCTGTACATCCATGTGACCACCATACGATTGTACCTATGTATCCATGTGACCATCATAAGATTTTTCCTTATATCCAGGTGACTATGATAATACAAATATATCCATGTGACCATATCCTATTCATTCCCAACACACCCATTCCTTGTAACCATATTACCTTAAATGTAAAATTTGCAAAACTAAATAGTTATATATTGGGCTTAAAACATTTCAATTGAAACTTTGATTTAGTACAGAGCTGAGCACAACGAGGCCCGAGAACTTAATGTACCCTCTTAAGCCTTTTCTTCTGGCTCGTTAGGCTGTTCTAAAAGTACTATATACACTTGTCCTCAAGCTTACAAAACACTCCATGAAACACTAATGTACTTTAGTAACGAAACTTTTCTCTTCATATTATACAAACAAGAGTGCACTGAAGCCCTTCAACCGATATAGCTCAGTCCAGCCCACATCTGATTAATATGTTTGTTTATCATTACCTTTGAATTTAATTTTGATATTTCGTCGTTTCATAGTTTTTCAGTAGTTGGCGTGAAACTAAAAAACATAATCTTAAGCTGTGTAGGTTCAAAGTAACGTGGTGCTGATGTATTATTGTAAGATAAACGTTTTTTGTGCAAAGGTAAAATGAGGAGCTAGGTAATCCAGTTGATAGTGTGCGTGTTAGCTATTGTCGGGTTACAACGTTCTAAGTTCTAGTCTAGCTGATAATGTACTTGCTTGCTATAGCCGGGTTACGACGAGCCAGGTTCCACACCGAATCCGGGCAGAAAGGAAAAAATCCAGATTTCTCGTCTAAATTGACCCAGCTGAGTGCCTGTAAACAAAATCGTCGATTCATATCCTGTCTAATTTGGTATTTTTGTCTTCTATCATATAATCCCTGTCGAAATTTTGTATTTTTGACTTCTATCAAATACTCCCTGTTGAAATTTTGCATTTTTGACTTCTATAAAATACTCCCTGTTGAAATTTTGTATTTTTGACTTCTATAAAATACTCCCTGTTGAAATTTTGCATTTTTGACTTCTATAAAATAATCTCTATGGATGACGAAGAGATGCAGAATAGAAGACAATGCATATTTGTCCTTTTATGGTAAACTCCTTAGTGACAAAGAATGAGGTTCATTACGGGAAGATGTAACCACATTCAAAATTTTTAATATTATGCGCAGTATCATTCATCTTTCGTGTCGAGAAAAAAACCGCTGCTTCTGCTACCTGATTAATCGATCTCCATGGTATGTACTAAAACATTTCCTTCTCCCCCCCCCCCACACACACAAAATATGCATCCAAGGAGTGTGGGTATGGCTTTCAGTGCGTAGCGTGGAGATTACTGCATGTGGCTTCAGCAAAAGCGCATATGAAATTCGCTTTTATCGGTTTTTCGTTCGTTTAGTTGGAATTTGTTCCGCTAAAAATGTGGACACATCTTCCCGTAAAGTACTGGTAATACCAGATGCGCCATCACTGCGGTTTGGTCAACAAATCTGATTGAGGAATAATGAGATAGTTGGCCCTGAAGTGTGTGCTGTGCTCTGGCAGAACTTGGTAATACTTGGATACTGAAGCACTGGAATGCCACGCTTCAGAGACTAAACATGCATCCTTAACCCATTCTCTCTCCTTACACAACCATGTCTTTGAGACAACCTTACACAATCATGTATGTGAGCCAACCTTGAGATTCTTAGAACCAGCTGTTCTCAGGCACCACATTTCACTATAGAAAACTACACAGTATGAGTGTTTCATTGAGGGTGACCAACTGTGAGAAGGATGATTTTAGTAGGACTTCTAGGGCTGAAGTGTAAAAAAAATACTACTCAATGGCGACACAACTGAAAGAAAGTTCGATTATGTAACGGGGGAGGTTGGAGCTTACCAACTTAGTCAAATTTCCTAGTTAGGCTCTGGTGGCCAGCTCCTTGATGAAGAAATAGAACTTAAGTACGTCATCAGCGTCTGAAAACTACGTCAGATCACGTCCTCCTGCATTCGATCAATACCATAGTTTGCTCTATTAATTAAATGTAGTGAATTCTGAGGAAACCAGCCAATAGGGCAATCAAGAAATCCGACACTGAAGCAATGGCACACAACTGTAGACATGGGGCATTCAAGACCAAGGAAAGAAAAAAATCAACAAATAGAAATCAAAACACAAACCTTCTTAATAACCGTCTACAATTACGATAAAGTCGTAAGTTCTTAGAAGTTACAGCATTACAAGCATTCAAACATGTTTGTAGATCATACTTACCACAAATTACATCATTACTTTCAAACAAGTATGAGTTACCACAATTTCATAATTTTCAATGCTTTATTATCTTTCTTTATTATCTTTCTTTATTATCTTTATTGATTATCCTTATCTGTCTGCATTTATTCTTAAACATTCTGTAGATTAAAGGAAGGTAAACCAGATAATAGAATGCTCCGTGTCACGATTAATAACTTAGCTAAAATATCTGTTCCTCTCGTCCTAACACAACATACTTCATTATGGACTTTGAACTGTTTTCTACCTTCTTTAGGATGAGACAGCCAACTCAATCCCGCAAATCTCCTGCAGCCACTTATGATATGTCTGACACGTAAAAGTCTCGCTATATGTGTCCCTTTTTCAGCCCAGGAAGCACACGGGTGGTGTTATATTATACATGGTGTGTACAAAGTCACTGTGCACTCATACACGTTGATGGTGACACTACGTCATAGGAATTGTGAGTATTTATTGCCGGTCTGAGCGGTACCGTGCACATGGACTATATAAACACACTATATTTTCAACATACATTGTGTGAGAGAAAGCAAGAGTCACTGAATAATCTAGAGAATATGACTGTATCTAATCTGAGATGTATATTCTCCTTTACAGAACTGCTTGACGCAAAACTGGATATGTTAAACTCTTTCGCTGATAACCTGAGTCGTAAGTACAGCATTGACAACAATGGGCAAGACGTTCTGCAGAACCTTCTCAATGCACACATCATCTTCAACGCTTCAGCTGCCATGGACAACGTGACAGAATTAGCTTCGGAATGTGTTTTCTTCTTGAACAAAACTGCTGCTGAGCATAATCAGACTATGGATATTTATGTTGATAGCTTACCAAATCAAGATTCATACTTGTCTGAACCTAACATCTGCTTCAGATCGTATGTTTCAAGTAATGAGTCATACGTGCTGACCAGTACTGGAGAAATAGACGCTACCTTGTCCACGGTGGCACATAAACTGCATTACTGCAGTCTCACCATCTTAGCTGTACTTGTTGTTATAGTAAGTTTTGAATTGTTGTTATTATTGTGAATTTTAAGTAGTTATCATTGAAACCATGGAGCGCATGGTCGCGTTGTTAGCACGCCGTTCTCAGACCCTTGAAGTACCGGGTTCAATACACAGTTGGGACATGAAGACACAGCAGAAGATGGATAGATGACATCAGAGAAATACTACAACACCAAGTCTGCACTATGGCAACAGCATACAGTTAGCGAAAGAAAGAAGACTTCAGCTTCCTATGACTCCTAACGCACACATGGAAAAGACAAGACACGCCAAGACTAATTATAATGTAATCTCTTCATTAAAATTGTGTCTAACTGCTAGCAACTGTTCTAACAAAAGATAAGTGAATATGGCCGATTGTTATTATTACTAAACACATTGATTTACATTAATAGTAATTATGTGTACTACACACCCTAACGCTGAAAGGCAATAACGGGCTTAGCGAATAGATAAATGAACACAAACAACTCTACATGGAAATATTACGTCATTTGTGCTTTCCATTCCATGCATGTATTCTACGTAAAACCGTGCAGACCATATTCGGGTGCATTTTACAGGCTGGTATTATTTTTTGCTCCATATGATGCTGATTTTATTGAAATGGCATATGGTTGTAAGACTCACACAATGACATCTAGTTCTAAGAATCGGACAATAGCATCCGGTTGTACGAATCGGAAAATAGCATCCGGTTGTACCAATCGGACAATAGCATCCGCTTGTACGAATCGAACAATAGCATATGGTTGTAGGACTCGCACAATGACACCTGAAACGGAAAATACAATATCAGCATTGGAAATGAAATTTTATAGAATAGTCCTTATAATAAGTTAACCTGAGAATACAGTACATATGTATCACGTACGATGTAGACTTGAAGAAAGAGACAACACGCAATCCAAGGAAGTGTATAACCAGGGAAAGATCCAACACAAAGTCAGCAAAGACTTGAACATAGTAGAAGGTTAACTTTTCAACGCTGTAACAAAAACAACAAGCGAATATATTATGGGCATATACAACAATAAATATCTTAGGTACAATACAAGAATCAGTGGACAGGTTTCTACGGAACAAATAGCTAATATAATTAAAAGGAACGATATTCCGATAAAGACGCATATATCGACACATCCAATATACTACACGTTGCGAAATGAGAACCCTGATAACTCGACATGCGCGCTGCACACTGAGTAGATGATCGATGGTCAGTTCATTGCGTGTAAATCGCTAGATCGGTATTTTAAGTTACGACTGTTAAAGTTTTTCCAAGATAGTGCAATAGCATGTGAAATTTAAAAAGTTGTTATGTTGTCACGTAATTTGTCCACTGATTCTTGTATTGTACCATAACTTATATAGATTAAGTTATAAAGATTCATTATGGAAGGAATGGTTCGGTACTGTGGAATACATATTGTATTTTAATTACCAGAGATGCATTGCGCTGTTTGTTACTATACATCTATGTCAGTATCAGACAATGCACTATTTGTGTGATAATGTATTAAGAACCATTCCTATTGACTGTTCACAGCTTCTGCTGAAATTCTTCTGCTCCGGAACTAGATTCTTCAAAGACCACATGCAGGTCAGTGAGAATATCGTTACAGTCGTATATTGTTTAAATCTTACACATATAAATAACTAAAATATAATAAATAGATATATTGTAAGCATTAAAATGAGTAAATATAACACATGAACACATGAATATAAGTACAGTTACAGTGCACACAACTAAGCGATTCGGGTCCATTATGTATGTTAACACCAATTTTAGCGTGAAAACCAGAAACACGGTGGTCAATTCTTAACTATATCAAACCAATAGTGACTTCTTACACGGAACCGGAGGTGCAAAGGGTTTCAAATTGCTCTTGCTATTCAGGTGGTTGGCAGACACTTAAGATCCTGAAAGTACTTCACCATAGTGTATACTGAAAACTGATTAATCGTGGTTCATGTGATGTTTCTGACACTTGTGCGGATCGCGTTAGGTGTTCAGGAAGTTATTGATGAAATTAGAATTGAATACAATGAGGCAAGTAATATCTCCGACATCTGTCAGCCGATACAGCCAGTGGCCGTGTCGCCACACAGTGAAATAATGTATTCTGGCTTGCCCAGCTGGAGTATAGGGTCATTGTCGATGTCTCAACATGACAAGTTGACGTTACGGTGTAGTAAGCACAAAGAGTACACATTGAATGTCTCTGAAGAAGGCAACACGCTATAGAGGGCAGAGAAATGCAAATAAAAAGTGAAGACTGCAGAAGCGTCTCAGATCCAGCACGAAACCGGTCGATGTAATACTCATGGTCCAGAACACACAAATTCAAACGAAATGTCCAAAAGCAATCCGTCTCACCATAAGAGATCCCATGAAAAATAGAAACCATGCTTCATGGATTGGATACGTCAGTCTAGAACAGGTACTACTGGATATAAAAGCAAACATTGAGTACAGCTCCCTATTGAGCAAAGGAAAAGTGTTGAACAAATATCGGGTAAAACATATTGTTCATATTAATAGATCGATACTTTGGTGAGACTCGGACTACGGATGTTGTGGGCACCATGAATGGGAGCAAGTCATCGTCTTTGAGGCTGAAGCGTCCACTGTCTAACATTCTGCATTCGTTGCCCAATACGTCTCAGCAGAAAAACGTTGGTTTCGGTACACAGGCACAGTGGGCAATGAAATCCTTCTCTCTGTGGAATCGCTGTGAAGCGTCTCGTCCTAAGACATATGCGCAATGGGCAACCCAAGCACAATACCAGCTCATCTCATGACATAGACGCCCTCTGTGTAGAAGGTTTCGTCAATAGACATTGCATTCAGCTGAAGTCTTCTGTGTATGAAAGAAAACTCTGACAGCAATCCCACTGGACATAGGAAGTAAGAACAAATCGCTCGTAATTTAAGGGGATCTAAACAAACACACACACACATCAATACACAAACCAATATTCACAACATCAACAGAAGAATATAAGACCACTCGTAAAGAAAAGACGATTGGGGTATATAGGAACTATCTTATGCTGGTAAAATGGATATATTGGAAACATCGTATGATGGTCACATGGATATATTTTAACTATCATAGTCACATGGATATATAGAAACAATTATATTCCCAATGGATATATAGGAACAATCTTATGGTGATCACATGGATATATAGGAACTATCGTATTTTAGTCACGTGAATATATAGGAACTATCGTATGGTAAAGGTAAAGGTAGGTCCCATGGCATCTGCCGTCGGGGATGAAGAAAACTCTTCATGTACTAAGCCGCAGCAACTATTAGGTGGGGTGGCCAGTTCCCTTCCTTGCTGTTTTTTTACCTTCCCTAACTCATGCGTCAGGTACTCATTTACAGCTGAGTCGACTGGAGGAGTGGTCGTGTCAAGTGAGAAATCACAACCCGGATTTATTTTAATGTCCGGACGTGGTTTCGAACCTGGCACGCTGTAACCAGATGATAGCAAGCAAGCTCACTATCCACTAGGCTACCGCGCTCCTCTCGTATGGTAGTCACGTGAATATATAGGAACAATCATAGGATGGCAACGTGGATATATAGGAACAATCATATGATGGCAACGTGGATATATAGGAACTATCATAGGATGGCAACGTGGATGTACAGGAACTATCGTATGATGGTCACATGGTTTTATAGGAACAACCATATTCCAGTGGATATATAGGAACAATCTTATGAAGGTCACATGGATATATAGGAACACTCTTATGATGGTCTCCTGGATATATAGGAACACTCTTATGATGGTCTCCTGTATATATAGGAACACTCTTATGATGGTCTCCTGGATATATAGGAACACTCTTATGATGGTCTCCTGGATATATAGGAACACTCTTATGATGGTCTCCTGTATATATAGGAACACTCTTATGATTGTCACAGGGATATGATTAGGATCTATAGGAACTATCTTTAAAAATTCACATGGTGGCAAGCGAAAACTTCTCCATTATTAATTGAAGAAAATGCGTAGAACAATAACTAATTATAATGAGCCATAATTAGAACATAGAACAAATGATATCAAGTGGCAGAACATGTTTGTGTTGATGTTCTAAGCGTCAATAGTGCCCATTCCCATTTTCTACTTGCTAATTATTGCTGGTAAACACTAGTTTAATGTTTTGTAGATATGTGGCTACAAAATTAACTAATGGGCTGTCAATTATACCATCCTTCGACTCTTTGGCAATCATCCTTCACCAAATGCTATTTGACGTTTCCCCAAATTTTCATTAGTCATTTGTGTATACGTTGTCAAAAGTCAGTACTAACCACAGGAAAATTAAATTAACGTCACTTTTGAAGAATTACCCTATGAGTCCACAGTATAACTGACGAGGGACTGCAGTAATAACTGACGAGAGACTGGGGGGACTAACATTACATTCAGTGTTTCAGGTTTAGTGTTCAATTATCGAATGAGAAGATCACATCAACCACTAATTTACTAATCTTAATGAGAAAATCAGTTGATCCACATCTGTTATGGTTACATATCTTTCTAAGAAGATTACATCAACCACTTCTACACTGTTTACTTATCTTAATGATACGATTACATCAACCACTTCTGCACAGTTTGCTTATGTTAATGATAATATTACATTAACCACTGCTACATTGTTAACTTATGTTAATGATAATATTACATCAACTTCTGCACTGTTTATTTATCTTAATGTTAATATCGGATCAAATATTCCAATATGAACTTAATGAGGACTCACGATCAAATGTTTCACATGAAATTCCTGATAGAAATGCAACTTATATTACAAGCGTCATTGCACAATTCACTCAATTACTCTTCTTCTTCTACGTTTACTCTGAAACTCTTTCATGTAGCAGGATATAGTCCATGGAAAGAAATGCATCGTTTCATGATTCAAAAATTATCTGCGTCTTTCTGTGTTACACATCCGTCTTCAGCATGTCTTCTGTGTCACTTAAACTCTATGGAATAGACAGAAAACTGTACCCTGCAAAGCTTCTTAAACGCCTCTTACAACGTGAATCAGTGTCACTATTCTTTTCTCCCATTTCTGGCCCGATAATACATGGGTGAACTACTCTTTTGTAAATTGTGAAATAATCACTATTGCTTACTATTTTTTACTGTGAACTAATCGCTGTCGCTTATATTTGTTACTATGAATTAATCACTATCGCTTACCATTATTTCTTCCAAGTTACTATTTTTTATGGAAAAAACCCGTTACTACAATTTATGAAACAATATCAAGAAATAAAGTTATCTTGTTCTGAAAAATACGAGGTTGGGAATTAACGTCATGAGAGTATGTTGAACTTTCATAATATGAAGGTCAAAACTACTTCCATGTCGTAAAGGTTAATTTATGATAATGTTATCAAGCTCAAAGCTTTCATTTGACGCTATAAATTACAACTATTTTATTTCACATTGATCATACAAAATATTAACATAAAATTAAGATTATTAATTTATAAGTAATATTCATAAATACAAAAGTTTCGGACGATGCTCCTTATTCGCAGTGTTTCAAAACTAATGTATTGTATATTGTGTTTTTGAACCAGGTCTTTGATGGATTGATTACAATAATTTCTTTCGTCCTGGACATTGTTTTCATCAATGGCGTTACGTTCTTTAATCAAGAACAATTTGTTGTCATCCTAACTCTTCTTTTTCCATGGAGAGTCATAAGGATTTTGAACAGTAAGTGCTTTTCACATTAGAAACAGTCCATAAATAACATCAACAATTACGGGGTGGATTTTGGAGGGGTCATAAAAGGTTAGACATAAGGTCATAGGGGGGACTGTGTTTGACTAAATGTCAACATAAAAACTGTTAAATATATCAACCAAAGTATTTGAATATGAAACAACAAGTTTATAATAATCTGAAAACAATCATATAGTTTAATAATATTTTATTCTGCAAAAAAACAACAAATACTATTTTCCGTGTGTGTGTATAATTATTTTCTTGACAAAATTAAACAAAAGATCCCTTTTTTCTTGACATAGTTAAACAGGGGATCCGAGATTTCTTGACATAATTAAGCAGGGTATGCCTGATGTCTTGACCTAATTAAGAAGGGGATCCTAGATTTCTTGATATAATTAAGCAGGGGATACCTGATGTCTTGACCTAATTAAGCAGGGGATGTCTGATTTATTGATATAATTAAGCAGGGGATCCTAGATTTCTTGATATAATTAAGCAAGTCATCCCTTATTTCTTAACAGTTTGTTGTAACATGTCTACCGGGCACGAGTGCTTCTCCTTGAACTGTAAAGTTATTTATGAACATATATAATTTGAACAGTGTATGGTCTTCTATATAATTGTGTTTACAGGATGGCTGTCTAATAAGGGTTAAGAAACTCTGATCATGTAAATAATATTTTTACAGGATGGTTGTCTCACAAAGGTTAAATAATTCTGATATATTATACATTTTTTTACAGGATGGTTGTCTCACACAGGTTAAGAAACTCTGATCTTGTACAAAATTAAGTTTGCGTGATCGTTGTCACACAAAGGTTAAGATTTCCCTATACAGTGTTTGGTTTCTTTGTTGTGTTAATTTTTTTTTACTCTGAATTACCAGCAAGATGTTTTTTTATATGAGCAGGATGTGTGTTTCTACACATCTTCCCTTCATAACACCAAGACTTCAGTTCACAGTAACATCACTGTTTTCAGAAGATTACGTCTCGAAGATGGTTTATGTATTATTGTTGTTTGGATTCCAAGGAATTATGAGCGATTAGCTCTTACTTCATTACACATCTGTCTTCGATGTTGAATTTAATGGGGAATGGCAATTCAAGCCCTCTTAATGACTCGTTTAGCTATTCCCATGATTTGCATTGGTCACTATTGATTATACTTTGTACGACAGCCAACAGAATTCAAGGAACTAGTATAATGAGTAATTTCAGAAGGCTGGATGTCCCGTGTGCAATACGTATTAATATTGAAGACGGTCAAGCTTACACTGTGCAACGGGGTGGTTTTTTTCGGATGATTATTTCTCCAGAGGTTTATTTCAAACCCAGGAAACTGTAATCGTTTTATAAAGCGTTCAGAAAAACTATCTTTCTCAGATTTATGTACATAATTTGAAAGTTTGAGTCTGTGCCGTCCTGCGCCAAGACAGATTGCCCACTGTATCCTTGGAATACTGAATTATAATCTTTCTTAGTATCATTTCCGGGATGTTAAGGGGTAGTAACAGAGTTAAACTGGTAATATATCTGCTCGGAAAGACATATTAACAGCATTGTTCTATGGAAATACAGCTATGGTAACTACAACATCGTCTATGTAACATCGGTGAAAAATGAACGAAGAAAAATCAATGAAATAAACGAAGAAAAACGAATACAAATTTGTTGACACGGAAAAGTTCTCGTTTCGTTGATCCTCCAGATTGTCTTGTTTCCATTTATTTTAATACAATTACCACACTGTGAAGAAAGGTATGTCTACATTCTTTTTCTCGCTTGCAGTTGAACACCACTACACAGCAAGATATTAAGAACAGAATCATTAACTTTATTTCCAGGTCTTATTGCTGAATTAAGAACCCAATGATTAACTTTGTTTCCAGGTCTGATTGCTGAATTAAGAACCCAATGATTAACTTTGTTTCCAGGTCTGATTGCTGAATTAAGAACCCAATGATTAACTTTGTTTCCATGTCTGATTGCTGAATTAAGAAACCAATGATTAACTTTGTTTCCAGGTCTGATAGCTGCTGTGCTGGACAAACATAAACTCAATCTCAAGATTCTCTACACACAAAAGAAAAAGCTCATACGATCTCTATCAGAGACGAACACAAAATTAGAAGTCTTGCAGGTATGTCTGTTTTCTTAACTCTAATACTAAACATTACGTAGTCCTAAAAATGTCATCTAATTTCTCATAAAACAGGAGAATTATATATTTTTTCAGGTTAACCCCTCCCATACTGGATAGGTATCTACAGTCCTACAAAAATCGAAGACATTAGATCTACCATAATGAAATGTTCGTTTCTCTCATACTTCAATATGAACTTTTATTGCTATGTTAGTTACGCAAATCTTCATCCTGCAGCAAATAAACAAACTTGCAGGTTATCAAGAACATTTTTGTCAGTGGTAAAACGGCGTAAGCGTGTTTGGTCTGGACATGTAACGAGACACAACTCCATTTATAAAGTAATTATGCAAGGTACATCATCATCAAGTGCCGTCTCCGCAACGAAGGTTGGCTGCAACGTATCTCCAACATCTCCTGTCTCTTGTCTTGGTGGTGCACTCTGCTAGACTGTAACCTGTCCATCGTGTAATGTTACTCTCCCACTTGTATCTCTGCCTACCTCTTGCTCGCTTCCCTTTGACTTTACCCTCAAGTAAGGTACAATCGAGGGTATAAGGAACACGAAAATTATTGGTTTATAACATCAAGGAATGTACTGGACATCATTTTTCTACACTCCTACGAAAGATTGGGGATAGAGATGTTTGGATGGGTTTTGTGCTAATGTCTCCAGTATGTCACTCCTACGGCCCTGATATCTCCAGTGTGGTACTGCAATGGCCCTTATATCTCCAGTGTTGCACTCCTACGACCATAAAATATACAGTGCAGCACTTTTACGTTCATGACCTCTCCAGTGTGGCACTCCTACGGCCCTGATATCTCTAGTGTGGCACTCCTACGGCCCTGTTAACTCTAGTGGGGAACTCCAGCGGTCCTGATATATACAGTGTGGCACTCCTACGACTCTGATATCTCCAGTGTTGCACTCCTATGGCCCTCACTGGTTATGTGTTTTATTAGTGCTACATATGCAAGTCTTCAACACAGCACAAAACAGTTTACTGGAAAATTAGAGGCAAAAGTGTTGTCCTATAAAAGAATACTGAGAGTACCATGTGCAGCTAGAGAGACAAAATATTGTTCTATAGAAGAATGATGAGACTACCATAGATGTGTATTCATAGAAGAAATCTGAGAGTACCATGAACTTCTAGAAAATATAACGAGGACATGCTGAGAAAGAGTCAAATGAGAGGTTAGTTTTATTCAATTGTGTCAGGAGAAAATCGTTATTGTTTGGACACGTTATGAGAGAAGGATGTATGGAGAACATAGTTATAGCATGCAATATAGAAGGCACGAGAGATTGAGATCGATAGCGTAAGAAAGTATTAGTTTGGCATCGTGACGCGGCAAATAGTCAATAACAATCCTCATTAAACTGATACTGAACATAGAGATTTGTGGAGATTCATTATCGCCTACGCCAGTCATCACAGCACATGATGATGCTGTTAGTTACACCCAGTTTAAAGATAATGCATTATCGTTCTATCACAAATACATTAAATACAAGAATTGCTATTTGTATTTCAGAGGCACATAGAAGTTCTGCAGAATCTTTGTTCGTCTCGTGGTATAGGCGAATACGAAGTTAGCAAAGCTCTAGGAGGTAAGCGGTTTCTTATTATGTGACTCCATAAAGCTACTCGGAGTGTCATTAAGAGATATAATTAGAAAGATAACATCAGACAGATAACCAAAATAATACCAGTATTTGAACACATCAAAAGACAACAGATAAAGTGGTTTTTGCACGCTTCCAGACTACCGACATATAGCATGCCACAAATGGCTATGACACATAACGGTTATAAAGCCAGAGGCAGACCATGTAAAAGATGGATCACAGAAATCACAGAAGCCACATGAACAAGCTTACAAACAGCGCATAAGAAGGTTATCTCCAGAGAACTCTTCCACCCCTGACGCCGCAAGGCAAACAAGGGCCACAGCGTATAGATAGAAAAATTGATAGATAAAGCTACTTATTTATGCTTATCATCGAACTAGTAATGGCGGTCACTGGATTACCAGGATCACGACCTTTACTACTTTTTTGCTGTTAAAGCTCTGATAACTAAATTAGAGTAATACTCGCGGGTGACAGGAGCGTACCTTATCATTAGAGATGCTTATTACTATTTTAAAGAGCATTTTTTGCATAATGATAGGCTTGTTCTAAAATTTCTTTTATTTTGTTCAACGTAATTATTTTCCTCATTAAATGGAGTGCATTGAATTTATTGTGCTGGACATCCAAGATTTAATGGAAGTGAAGGAGCGGATATATTGGTTCCGAATGCTTCAGTATCAGGGAAAATTAATTATGGAGAAGAATCACATATTGAGAGCGCTGCACAAACACTTTCTAAATGAGGGCACTAGACTGGAAGAAAACATTATCTTTCGACTTAAAGAATGTGGAATTACTCCTGGGTCGCACAGAATATGACGATTAAGCGGACGTTTTAGGTGTAACTAAGTAACCACACACACACACACACACACATACACACTAGCTAGTACAAATATCAGCATGTATACTCTTCATGTGCTGGAAGAGATATTCCTAGGATTCTGCGCAATCATGCCATTTCAGTTGTCACAAGTTTACGTTTATCTTGTAATGTCGTTGTCCATGTTGGGCATGGGAAACACAGCGTTAGTATAATAATGGTTTACAATAGTGTTAATTTGGTGTTTAAATCTACATTTTTGTTTCTGAAGATTTGTGTCATTTGCACTAGGCTTGGTATGCTTTACTACATCTATTGTGTATTTCTTTGCTGCTCCTGTCGTCTGTTGTTAAATTGCTTCCTATGTATGTGAATTATTTCAAGTTGGTCTTCTGATGAGTCTAACAGTACTTGGTCATCTGCAAATAGCAATTCGTGTTATTGGTTTCACGAAACGAAATCTTGTCACCTGTTTCATGAGAGCGAAATCTTGTCACTGGTTTCATGAGAGCGAAATCTTGACACTGGTTTCATGAGAGCGAAATCTTGACACTGGTTTCATGAGAGCGAAATCTTGACATTGGTTTCATGAGAGCGAAATCTTGTCACTAGTTTCATGAGAGTTAAATCATGCACGAGTCAGAGCTACATTGCATTCTGAAGTAAAAAGGCACAACATCGCATGAAAAGAAGAGAAATATAGCATCCGAACAGCGGAGACTTGCTAGAGAGGCAAGAGTAGATCAAACACCAGCTATTGTGGCCATCTCATGTCCTACTTGCCCAAGGACCTATGCGGCCAGCGATTATGTATCATCTGCGAACTTGTTGTCAAGGACATACCTTTAACTGAATCTCATAAAGCGAATGTTAACAAATGGTCATCATCATCATGTGATTGTTAAACAAACAATATCAATTATAATAATAAGATAACTAACCTATTAACGCGCATTGCATATTGGCGTATTTCCATGCCCTTATCGGTGTCTAAACCGCATGAGGCCCTTCTAAGTACACAGCTTGCACACAGTGCTTTCTGGCTTCTTGTTCCATTAGACTTAGGCAGTAATGGCCACGGGTCGATCCATAGTTTATTTTCTGAGTCACCTTACTGATCAATCAAATTCAGTACTTTCAGAATGATAGCCCTGAGCCAGACATCTAAACAGAGTTACTCTCACATTGTCATGCAAAATATAACTTTGATGAGGTTTGCATGCGCAGGGTCTGCCTATCACAAGTGAAAACACGCTATAGATGCACATTCTTGCCAAATACTTCAACCACACATACAATACAACAACTATTATACCCAGTTTTATATTTTCAGGTGACACCGCTGGCGGGTCCCAGAAAAATGGTGCAGCTGGAGGTCTGGCAAGCATGATGGCACTTGGAAAACTTGCATTCCAAGCGGCAGACGCCTTTGCACCGCTTACAAACGGATACAAGAAACAAAAAAGTGACGATTCCTCGCCTGCACCGTCATCGAAAGCAGACAGCGAGGCCTCGACTCCAAACAGATCAGACAATACAGAAATAAGACTGGCGAATGAGAACAACAACGCTGTGTCCAAAAATCAAAGCGACAAAGTGACATTAGACCGCCGTGTCAATTGTTCAAATTCTGACTCGTTTCCTGAAACCCTCACTCGACCCTCGATAGACGAAGTTGTCACTATTCATATCAACGGCTCGGGGCCTCCTAGAGAGAGAGGGCCACATCACAGAAGAAGGAAAGACAACAAAGTTAGCATTAGTCTACCAGATCTAACAGAAGATGATCGAAGTAGTGACACTGACTTTGTTTCTAGGTTATAAACACAGACGCCATGTTGAAATATTTTCAGGTCACTACGTTGTCAGCTATGCAAATTAGTATCCACATCCAGTGGATATGCTGTACTGCGAGCAGACAGTATGGATATAATAATTGTACACATTTATATGATGTGAATCCGGAAGGGAAACTTGTCAAATAGGGGCAATGTAGAGCGGAACATACATTTTACAAAACAGTAGATCAATCGATAATGGCTCGCGGTACAGGGTTTCAGGCAGTGAAGCCGTTAAAGTAAATCTTGAAAACATTCACTGTAAGACATGTATTAATTTGGGAATCATCCTTCTAACGTCATGCATTTGACTTTTCTGTGATATTCATTGGCTGTCGACAAAAGTATATTCAAGGTCACCAATGAAATTGCGGGAAAATCAAAAGGGTCACTTTAAAAAAATTGTTCTTAACTGGTTTTCTGACGACGCGCAGTGCCCACATGTAGTAGGGCCTACTAAGAGTGTAGCACCATACTATATACTATGATGAAAGCGAAAATGAAAGTTGGCTACATTGAACCATATACATCATCATCATCTCTCTCTCTCGTTCTTGTGCCCATTAATCATTGATAGTAACACAATTGTTTTGATTTGTACAAGTATGAATTTTAGTGGTAAATCGTGAACATTAGCGCTCGCAGGCACTTTTTTAATCAGCAATAATAAACGGTCTTCATCTAATGGTCCATGCCGTGTGGAGTAGGTTATCATGTCTTTACTCAGCCTACTATTTCGTGTGCTGTCGACCACTTCCGATAGGATGTTCTCCCATTCCACAATGCTAGGTTGTCAAGCATACTCTCCCTCTCTCTTCTACCTCTCTTGCTCTTCAAGATGCCTATTGTTACAATATGTTTCATCTTTCCTCATCGCATGTGTCCAAATAATGTGGTCTGTCTCTATCTAATGCGGGCAAACAGCTTTCTTTTTAAATTTACTTCTTTCAAAGTATCTTCATTACGCTTTTTAATTGCCCATATTTGTTCTTAACATTCTATACAATCACATGTCAGCTGCCTTAATATAATTTTGCATTGTTCTGTTGAGTGTCCAAGATTCATTTTCATGCATCAGAATTGGTTCTATATAACTTCTAAGAACTCTCTCAACTGACAATGAAATATTACATAGGATGTTCTTTATCTTGTGAAATGTTGTTTTTGCCTGGGCAATTCTAAATTTGACTTCTTTAATATATCTTCCACCTGATGTTATTAATGTAACTAAACATTTGAAAATGTTGACTTGCTTCAGACGGATTCCATCTACTTTAATGTTGCATTCTGGATGACATTTATTGACATATAAAATATATTATCGTTATATTAACACAATAGACATATTGTGCTGCGCTTGCTGCTGACTACATCAACCCTTGATATGTCGTTTGTCAATTAAAATATACAAATCTAACCATATTCCTCAATGACATAAAAAATGGAAAACTTAACTATTACACGTTGGTATTTGTAACCTGTTCGGCTAAGTGACGGTGTGGTTCAGGGCGAGTCTGTGACCGCCAATGTACCGAGTTCGAATCCTCCCACAGGCAATTGTGCCTCTGGACCATTCATAAATCAATGGCAAACTACTGAACTTGCATATATTTCCTAGAAAATCACTACAGCCAAAATAAATGCTGAGTTGATGCCATGAATAACCTGCGCTATCAAATGTGTCAATTCTCGTTACGATGTTCATTACTCTTGTTACCATTTGTTGAAGTGCAGCCATAATGGTGAATTCTTCATCATTGATCAATTTCCTATGCTCAGTAGTTAATACATGTAAATGAGGTGCCTCCATGAGTCTTCAGCTGAACATCATCGCGTGTGCTCAACATGGGTTGACTCCATACCGTTAATCTTCAGCTGAAGATCATCGCATGTGCTCCCTCCACATTGGTTCATACATGACTTTAATTTTCAGCTGAAAATCATCGCTCCTCGCATATGCTCCACATGGGTTGACGCCATGACATTATTCTTCAGCTGAAGATCCTCGCATGTGCTCCACATGGGTTGACGCCATGACATTAGTCTTCAGCTGAAGATCCTCACATTTGCTCCACATGGGTTGACGCCATGACATTAGTCTTCAGCTGAAGATCCTCGTACCTGCACCACACCTTCATTTCCAGAAACGTATTTATAATACTGCATTACAAAGGTGTTCTGTTGTTAACAGAAATTCAAGTAGAAAGCAAGAGGACAAATAAAAAATTCTTGAGAACAACGAGAATTGAAAAAGTCCGTTCTAACGACACAGAATCGCATTTCACGCGGATTTTTTTACTTTGGATCAAAAATCAAATGGGGATCATGGAGCAAAAGAATGTTTGATTTGTCCTCTTGTTTCCTACTGGAATTTACTTGTATAAATTATTGTGTGTGGCAACAGTGTGCTGTCTCTGTGCTATTTATGTTTACAGGAAGACCTGTTGGCCCTTGTAGAACGAATACGGATGCTATATGTTTGTGTTACCGAGGATACTTCAATACTTGTATGGGATGTTCGTTGTTGTAATTGTCTCGATTGGTCCGTTCTAAGTGACTTGAGTACACAGTTTTATGTCTTGACAAAATCGTATCTTTTTTTGGAAATGCAGTTGCTCACGTACGGAAAAACCCGTTTGCTAAGTTGCAAGACGATTCAGTGCCGCTAGAACGGACTAGTTTAATTTCCCATTGATCTCTAGAATTGTTGTTAACAGTGACATTAAACTTGTTGCATGAATGTCGATAATATGTACATACTACGCAAAACTGAAATCCAACAGGTAAATCCAGAAATGTGGTAATGAAGTTTTGCTAATCACTAAAGACACACATAATAACACATACAAATCGACGTTTCGACCAAAAGGCCTTATCAAGACAAACTTCCCTCTTTAAAAACAATTTTCAAAATTCCCCAATTATATGTATTCTTTATATATTATTACATACATATTCTGAGAGTCCAGACCATGTTGTTATAATGGGATTTGACTATATACAGTGGAATCCTATTATAACAATGTAGTCCAGAGCAATAAAATATGTTTTTGCAATAGCAGGAATTGGCTATATACAGTACAAAAAATATAGAATACATATGAAATATGATTGGGGATTTTGAAAAGTGTTGTTGAATAGGAAAATATGTTTTAAAAGAATTCGCTAAAGAATTCCGCTGTATTGATTCAAGTGTTATAGTCAGATTTTGGGGACCAAATGGTTCAGATGTGTTTGTGAAACTACATCATGGGCAAAAATTACATAATTGGGATGTAAGTTTATAAATCACTAAAAATTACATAAATGGGATGTTGAAGTTTATGAATCACTAAAAATTACATAAATGGGATGTAAGTTTATGAATCACTAAAAATTACATAAATGGGATGTAAGTTTATGAATCACTAAAAATTACATAAATGGGATGTAAGTTTATGAATCACTAAAAATTACATAAATGGGATGTAAGTTTATAAATCACTAAAAATTACATAAATGGGATGTTGAAGTTTATTGATCACTAAAAATTACATAAATGGGATGTAAGTTTATAAATCACTAAAAATTACATAAATGGGATGTTGAAGTTTATGAATCACTAAATATAAACATAATTTATGTTTTGACAAAAACAGAAGACAGCAGCATCACCAAGTTACAACACAATTTGATATTGTTAACCCCTACCCGCCCTCCCCTCGGTAATCAGAACATACATTTCACTTTCTGTATTAGGAACTTAGTGAAAGGGTGGATAGCTTTCTTCCCAATCGCTCCCTCCTCATTATTTTCTGCAATGACCTTTTTTTTACTTTGAAGGTGCCCGCCCCCCCCTTCTGTACTGAAGACTTGTCTACGACCGAGTCTGTTTCCTAGGCAACAACTGGAAAGTTGAATATACTGTGTATTAGTGTAATTTGGCCATGAAATAGTCAAATTTAGAAAGTTTTGCCATCTTAAAATGTCAGTAGTCATGAAATTTATCTTTTGGTAACTTTTGTAATTATGGTCAATAATGATAAGTAGTAAAAGATATTTAACTGAAATTCAAATATAATTATTTTCAACTATCTGCCAACATTGCTATGTATTGATAAGATCCTGTATCCTGACTATTGCCAGTCAGTCATTTAGCTGAAAGTCTCACTTAATTCACAATTCTTTAAAATGCAATTGACTGTTGAAATCCATTTGTCTATTGACTGATTAATGAAGTAATGTTTGTTGTGACCAAGTTGGTGGGGAGATGTGAATTATCAACTGCAACACCAAAGAAATGAATGTTATGATTAAGTAATGTTTTACCAAATCTCAAATATATTATTGGTGGAATGAAACTTATTTCTAAAGTGTTAATGATTGTGTTATACAGTGGAATCCCTCTATAGCGCATTCTTTTATAACAAATTTCCCTACATAACAACACTTTTCAAAATTCCCAATTATATTTATTCTATATTGTATATAGCAGATTTCAGTTATTACATAGGCCTACATATTTTGTCGCCCTGGACCAAGTTGTTATAATGGGATTTCACTGTACTGTTATTAAGTTTTTTCAATGTACAGAATAACCATTTTTCTGTGACAATGCTTCATGTCATTTCATTATACATGTATCAAGAATGAACATGACCCAAAAATTTCCATCAAAATATTGGGACATATAAACGAAGGTTGCGATATGGCATGAAATAAAAATAAATGAAAATTGTAATGCAACATTATCTGAAAAGTATGTGATACAATGAGACAGGCCTATGCATTGCAAAGGGAAAATATAGATAAAGGCTAAAAAATAATATTGCAAATTAAAAGGATATTTCAGGTGAAATATGTAAGAAAAACTTCATATAAATGTTAAACTAACAATAATGTACATATGGTATGTCAGTATGGTATCTGGTGTGAATGATATGTACCGGTAATGTTCACCTCTCAATCTCCGAGCCAACTATTTCTACGCACACTTGAATTATGTAAAACAGAACATGTCACATGAATGAAAAGTGCCCATTATTCAATACATTTGTTAGTTTTCATCTCATAAGTTGTGGACATTTGCAGGTGTAAATATTTCTCCAAAATGAAAATTGATTTCTTTAATGTATCCCATTGGTAAAATTTTACTTTATTTAATCTATTGTTATTTCTTTGAGATATTCTTATTGTTAAATTTCTTTATGAATTGATTATGCATCACATCGATAAAATAAAAGAGGATCTGCTGTAATGAAATCTCTATTAGACTCATGAACAAATAGCAACGGCTGTTCAACTATTATACATAAATCACAAGATTGAAGAGTTTCGTATTAGAATAATTAATATGTTTGTCAATATTGAACTACTGCTTCTGTCTAGGTCTTAGTTATAATGAGTTTGACAAGATTGAATTATCGGTACTGCTTCTGTCTAGGTCTTATTTATAATGAATGGAAATAATTATTAGAAAAAAATGCATATATTTAGTTAAATAGTAAATTTGACATGGAACAAGACACAGAATCAACGTTTTAACCAAAATGTCCTTATCAAGATATGCACAAAGAGAATGGAACCACAAAATCAAGTGAAAACTGCATGTCATCAATATAGTGGAAAATGGTCAGGAATGCAAAAAAAGATGAAGAGAGACAAGAACAATGGAAATTTGAGTGATTACATGAGGAGAAAGTACAGTTAGTTAGTCGTCAGAACATCATCATTGAACTCTGGACACAGTGCTACAATCTCCATTTCAGTGTGCTCACCATTACACAATGAATGACAGATCACGTTATTTGTTGTTTGACAAACATACTTCTAAACCCAGAGTACTGCTAATTTCTGACATTGCAAGTATGGTATAAGTGTATCAAGGAAAATAGAAAACAAAAGTACAAATAATGATACAAAATAATAAAAGTCTTAGCTGGATATATTTTGGTGTTATAATCAATGGAAGCTGTGGTAACATAGTGTCTAATGTCAATAAAGGTATCTCCTAGCAATGTTGAAACATCTCAAACCTGCGTGGTTTGAGCACATGATGATGAGTGATTCCCTTTCCAAGATTGTCCAGCAGGGGACTGTTGAGGATGGAAGAAAAAGAGGTAAAGAAAGACCTATAGATATTATCAAAGACTTGATAGGGTTAAGTTTCCCCTTTCTTGTTTGTTTTTGTCCTGTTTAAAACTATTTGAGGTAAAACGTCATTTCCGTTGATGTTAGTGTGTTTTATATTTTGCTGCAACATTCCCTATGTATCTCTGTTATTTTCCCCGTCATTACACCAGCCCTCACATCTTTAGTACGTTAGGTTGTTCCCTCACTGAGAATTTTTCCTTTTAAGTTTCCCCACACTCAAACACAGCACTGAGAACAGAGAAGCATGACATGATATTTGTGTTGATGTTTCTCAAATGGCACTTCTACTTCCCTGGGGTGGATATATGTTTGATGACGACACAGAATGTGTAAATCGCTTGCCCGCAGACACATGTTTTAAGTTCACTCATAGTTTGCAAAGAAACAGAAAAGAAAACCTCTGTGAAAGTTGAGGAAAATCACCATCACTACTGAGCACATACAGGTGGAAACACTAGTCATGTGGTCACTCTGGTCAGCTACTGGCAGAGTAGTTAAACAATTCTGGACAACCTATGTGTTGTGATGCTGGTTCAGTACATATGTATCTTATCATCATTGAGTGTAATCTCTGTAATGAAGGTTGACTGCAACACACCTCCAACATTCTGTCTCTGCCCTTGGTGGTGCACTCTGCTAGACTGTAACCTGTATATTTTGTGAAATTTCGCTCCGACTTGTTTCTCTACCTATCTCTTACTCCTCTTGACTTTTAAGCATCTACGTTTAGCTATAATGTAAATAAGTAAAGTTAACCCATAGCATTTATTAATGCTGTAGGGGTGTGAGATGTTAGCGATCTCACATTTCAGTGGCTCTGCTATATGAGAACGATTTCCATCTTCTCTCCCTTGCAGTCTTTAATTGCCAGGTAAATCAGGTACCCAATTAAAGCTGGGTCGACAGGGGAGCCAATGAGATTTGAAAAACATTTCCACTTCAACTGGGGAATGAACCAGCACCACTCATATGTGAAACCAGTGCACTACATGGCTCACTTAGTTACAATAAATCTCGTTCATAACACTATAACCAAGATAGTGTTTAAAAAGTATGGTACTTTCCTGTTAAGTGGGCACACACATTTAACAAAATAAATTGTAACGTGAAAAACAATATGGCAGAACTAAGGAGAAAAAATAAGAATACAAAAACAACTAGTGAAGGAAATTAATTCAAAAATAGCTCCATCCCACTACCATGTTTTTTTATGTATACAGTGGAATCCCCATATAACAACTTGGTCCGGACCCACAAAATATGTATGTAAGAATAGAAATTCACTACAGACAGTACAAACAATATATTTTTAAAAATTGGGTATTTTGAAAATTGGTGTTGGACAGGATAATTTGTTATACAGTGGAATGACTATAACAAATCCTATTATAACAAATTTGCCTATAACAACACTTTTCACAACTATGTGAAAAAATCAACAAAAATCCTCAACTATATTTATTTATTCTTTATTGCTTATAGTGTATTTGGCGAATTTCTGTTATAACATATATTTAGTTGGTCGAGACCAAGTTGTTATAATGGGATCCCACTGTATGCAAATGCGCTATTGAGGGATTCCACAGTATAATATACCCTCATTAGATTCCTCTACACTGTAGAAAATATAGTGCCTCTTTTTAGACTTGCGGAGCACTTACTCACTGCAGCAGCATGCATAGAAGCAATTGTTTTGTGAATGGAAAAATTCATCATTTTGACAAGCAATGTTGTTAAATAGGGTTTTATAAAAAGTATGATTTTGCAATATAAAAACAGAAATTTCAGGTCCTACTTAACAGGAAAATACCAAAAGTGCTCAAAAAGATGTAGATGACTGACTTCATTGTATTCAGGTTTCCCCATGTTTTCTCAGCCTCTAAACAAAGCAGCACGACTACTGAGTACTACTGTAAACATTAAATTATAAACAATTTGTCAAACAATTTTGCCCTACAAAGATGTCATTGCATAGAGGTGTTCTGAGTCTTCCACATGAAGAAAGCCTCAATATGCTGGCATGTTATCTACTGAGGGGTTACTGCTGCCAATAGATGGTCTGATAGGTAACTGTTGACAATAGTTTATTGCTTCATGAAGTGAGACCTTCGGACCTTCTGCAAGCGGTGTTCTTTTCTATATAAACCACCTTCTTGTCAAAATGTTGATTCTCTGTGTTTGCATAAACTGCTTACTTAATCAATTTTAGATTTGTTTTTATACTTATGAAATGCCATACATGTCATAAGTTGAACATGAAGATTAATATTGTAAAGACCAAAATAATGGCAAAAGCAAAGAAAGAAATATCACTATCTCCATCGATAATAAACACCTTAAACAGGTAAATCAGCTCAATTACTTAGGAAACATTATATCGAGTGAAGGGAAAAACAGTAAAGAGATACAAAATAGATGCAATGAAACATACCAGATCCTAAGACAGATGATACATATTGTCAAGAACAAACATATAAACATAGCCACTAAAGTTGCATTATACAAAACTATTATTATGCCATCACTGTGATACCAGTGCCAAACCTGGACAATGACAGCACAAAACATTTAAATAGTGACACCAGTAAAAAATAGTGACACCAGAAATGACATGGCTACAAAGAATACTCGCAGTGTCATTAAGAGATAGAATAAGAAATGATAACATCAGACAGATAACCAAAACAATATCAGTATTGGAACACATAAAAATACAACAGATCAAGTGGTTTTCACACACTTCCAGACTACCAACACATAGCATGCAGAAATAGCCATGACATATAGACATCAAGGTTATAAAGCCAGAGGCAGACCATGTAAAAGATGGATCACAGAAATCAAAGAAGCCACAGGAACAAGCTTACAAACAGCACACAATAAGGCCATCACCAGAGAAGTCTTCCACCCCTGACGGCACAAGGCAAAAAGCGCCACAGCATACGTATAGATAGATAGACATGAAATCGTGTAAATGAATGAAAAAGCACATAGCTGTGTGGTCCTGGTTTCAATCCACAGTTGGGACAGGATTGTTTAATTCGGAGGTACAATCAAAATTCGTCCTGTACATGTAGTGGCATCTGCTATGGCAAAGCTGCCTTTATTTCCACAACCCATATAAATCCTCCTTGTACTCCTTCACAGGAAAACATGCCTGAACAAAAGTTTTAAGTCTTTTAAAGTTACTTATGAAATCATTACAGTGGAATCCCTCTAGAGTGCATACATTTTTTAACAAATTTCCCTATTTAACAGCACTTTTCTAAATCCCCAATTATATTTATTCTTTGTGCAGTGGAATCCCTGTATAGCGGATCCTTTCATGTCACACATTTTCCTACATAACAACACTTTTCTTCACAATTCCAAATTATATTCATTCTTTATTGTTTATACTGTTTATACTATAGCGAATTTCTGTTACTGGGGTATTTCATAAATATTTTATCAGTCCGGATCGAGTTGTTATAATGGGATCTGACTGTAATAGTTTCATAAAAATACATTATGAATATTCTACATTAACTATTGAGGTGAGAAGTGCTTAAAAGTGAAATGGCAGTCTAAATTATGTCACAGGCTAGTTTTCTGCACATGTATGTGAGTGCATTTTGGTTGTAAAAAATCTACTTTGTAATAGACTGAAGTAGACAATGCACATACAAGTTCATGAATCATAGATCAGTGTTTCCAAGTATTTTGATCAAGTTGGTACAGTCAGATGAGGTTCAGATGTGAATATTTATGACAATATTGTAATAGAACACACAATCCAAGACCTCGTTCTAATAATCCTGTATGTGACTCATAAAGAAATTCTAGGCTGCATCCATGTCTTCTCTCTCATACAGCTCTTCCAAATTTCATATTTGGCCACACTGAATGACAATTTGCTGATAACTGGTTTGCTATTAAAGATTATGTTTACTTGGTCAATGCACTGACCTGAATAAGTTCTTGTAGAACCAAATATTTGTATTATACATTTTGATGTATCTTTATGACAATTGAAACATTATATGTGATTTATCCTGTGTACAGCCTGTATTCTATTGACAATTTAAATATTATATGTGATTTATCCTGTGTACAGACTGTTTTCTACTATGTACATTTTTACTGTAATTATAAAACTAACATTGTATTTTCACAATAAAACTGAGAGAGATGGTATAAAATATGTAAACTCAGATCTGCACCTTTTTTTAAATAATTGCATTTAATTTTAAAATTGTATTGCATAATGATGTGATGAAATGATTTTGGTCTAAAGAGTGAAATTTATATTGCAATACAGTTAAATTACATTATAACAGCGTGGTCTTGATAGACAAAATATGTACATTTTAATAGAAATTGGCTAGATACAATACAAACATTAACGAATAATATAATTGGGGATTTTGAAGTGTTATTAAATAAGGATATGTTATAAAAGGATGCGCTATAGAGGAATTCCGCTGTATAAACATTCAGATTTGAAAGTTTCTAATAGCATGGTCGAGATTTACTATTACACTGAATATACGGAATTATTTACACAAGTATATAACCAAATGTACTATCTCTCTCTTGCTATTCATTACATATATTGATTGTACATGTGAAATTTCCAACACCAATGAAGAGGACAACTTAAACCACATCCTGAGCGAATGTCTTTTTTGCATACTATCACACAATATTAACATCAGAAGAACAACTGCATAACATAGAGGGGCCTATATATAGACTTCGCACATGTGGAAAATTTAACATGAAGGTAAACACAGAAAAAAACTGTGGTAATGTCAATCACAAAAACAAACAAAAACTTTATATCTTCATTGATGTCTAACAACTTAAATGTGTGAAAGAATTCACTTACTGTGAAAGCATCACATCATCAAATGGGAAAAACACCAAAGAAATCCAACGTAGATGCACATGAACATCAAAACTGCACTATATAAAAGATTATCATAGCATCACTGTGCTACCAACCTCAAACGAGAACACTAACAAAATAAGACAAAAGAAAACTTGTTACAACAGAAATGACTTGTCTACATAGAATTCTCAGAGTAACAATAAGAGAGAGAAAAAAATAGGAAATGAAAACATCAGAAGACAAGCAAACATAATGCCAATTCTGGATTACATCAGAAGATGAGATTAAATGGTTTTTTCACATGTTCTCAGACTAGTTAGTCATAGGATCATCATCACTGCAAACTGCATACGTCTGTAGTTGCTCCGATCTCTCCCTGAGTGTATCCACCATTACACTTGCTTCTGCTGACTGTAGCAGTCCTCTGCAGGATGATCATCACTCCCCTGCACCCTCCAAATATTTACCCCCAGCAACACCGCACCTCAAACCCTTTCCATAAAAATGAAATCACCATTCACACTCTCGTGAGCCATATCTCTCATGGAGCCCAAAACACCAGCACGATCCACCGTCCTGTCATAATCACACACAGCACCAGTTGATGTGCTCTCCCATTGCCAAAAGCACCCACACGCCCAAACAAAAAAAACAAATGCAACCACTCCCAATCCCTGCCCCCCCCCCAGGCCAGAATCCACAGTTTTCAGACGAAATCCATCCGCACCCTCCCAATCACACCCACAGAGTCACTCAAGATGCAGACCTGTGTTATGTTCTGTGTGCCTACCCACTCAAATGGCCCGGCGACCATCACAATCTCCATGGTCATGCCACTCATAGACACAGCAAAGGCCCCACTCTCCTCCCTGATCATTTTACCTGCTCACTAGGCTGTGAAGGCTCAAGTACTGTGAGCATGTCTAAACACAGACCCATCAGTATACACAAAAGACCATCTCCATAGAACTCTTCTACCTCTGAAGGAGTATAACGTGAAAAGAAAGAAAAATATAACTAAAGTGCCAGAGGATATCTGACATAGAGGATAATGCAGCAGTAGCACAAATAGGAAATGACAATATTCAGAATAAGAAAAGAATGTTACCTCTAAAAAGCTAATAAATAAAAATATAAATAATCACTATAAATGATACGAAATAAGAAACGTAAATTTTAAGAAACCCCATAAACCTGACAATTTCCACATTGCACACGAAATGGGTCCTGTATCAAGAAACACATGAATAGAAATACTGAATTAAAATACACCCCTTAGTGGCCTTTCATAGAAAATGTTATTATTACAATTTATTATTTTCTATATTTTTCATAGATGATTTATTCCCCCTATAGCATATATGTTTGTAACAAATGTATCCATTTAGTAACAATTTTCAAAATCCACAATTATATTTCTTCTTTACTTTGTATATGAAAATATTTTTTTTATTACTATACATACATTTCTTGATACATTTTATCTTTTATAAGTAGGGTTCTTCTACTCAAAAAGTGCACACAGCTGAGAGTTGGTGCCCTCTAGGTATGAAATGAAGTATAAATAATCAAACTGTCAAAGAATATTTAACAAGGCAGAAGGTGCCGCAGTAACAGTCATAGGATATCCAACAAGGTAGAGAGTGCCGCGCGGAATAACAAACTGTCAGAGGATATCTGATGGGGTAGACAGTGACGAAGTAACAAACTGTCAGAGGATATCCAACGAGGTAGAGAGTGCCGCAGTAACAAACTGTCAGAGGATATCCAACGAGGTAGAGAGTGCCGCAGTAACAAACTGTCAGAGGATATCCAACAAGGTAGAGAGTGCCGCAGTAACAAACTGTCAGAGGATATCCAACAAGGTAGAGAGTGCCGCAGTAACAAACTGTCAGAGGATATCCAACAAGGTAGAGAGTGCCGCAGTAACAAACTGTCAGAGGATATCCAACGAGGTAGAGAGTGCCGCAGTAACAAACTGTCAGAGGATATCCGACGAGATAGAGTGCCGCAGTAACAAACTGTCAGAGGATATCCGAGGTAGAGTGCCGCAGTAACAAACTGTCAGAGGATATCCAACAAGGTAGAGAGTGCCGCAGTAACAAACTGTCAGAGGATATCTGATGAGATAGAGAACCGCAGTAACAAACTGTCAGAGGATATCCGAGGTAGAGTGCTGCAGTAACAAACTGTCAGAGGATATCCAACAAGGTAGAGAGTGCCGCAGTAACAAACTGTCAGAGGATATCCGACGAGATAGAGTGCCGCAGTAACAAACTGTCAGAGGATATCCAACAAGGTAGAGAGTGCCGCAGTAACAAACTGTCAGAGGATATCCAACGAGGTAGAGAGTGCCGCAGTAACAAACTGTCAGAGGATATCCAACAAGGTAGAGAGTGCTGCAGTAACAAACTGTCAGAGGATATCCGACGAGATAGAGTGCCGCAGTAACAAACTGTCAGAGGATATCTGAGGTAGAGTGCCGCAGTAACAAACTGTCAGAGGATATCCAACAAGGTAGAGAGTGCCGCAGTAACAAACTGTCAGAGGATATCCGATGAGATAGAGTGCCGCAGTAACATACTGTCAGAGGATATCCGAGGTAGAGTGCCGCAGTAACAAACTGTCAGAGGATATCCAACAAGGTAGAGAGTGCCGCAGTAACAAAATGTCAGAGGATATCCGACGAGATAGAGTGCCGCAGTAACAAACTGTCAGAGGATATCCAACAAGGTAGAGAGTGCCGCAGTAACAAACTGTCAGAGGATATCCAACGAGGTAGAGAGTGCCGCAGTAACAAACTGTCAGAGGATATCCAACGAGGTAGAGAGTGCCGCAGTAACAAACTGTCAGAGGATATCCAACAAGGTAGAGTGCCGCAGTAACAAAACTAAGAAGTGATAACTACTAATTTCTCATCAACATTTATTTTACTATTAGTTATAATAGTTAACAGTGACAATAATACTTGATCATAGTTGTCATTGCTTCTATGAGATAAAGCTCTGGAGTTGCCAAAGTTGGATGTCCTGACCATTTGTGCACGCAGAAAAATGACACACGGTATATCTGTTTTTTAGGCTACATCATGCTAGAAACCAAATAGAACCGTTGTCCTGCTACAAGAGAGACCCAGTTGGAGTTTTAGAATGTTATATAATGCTCTGTAAAACTGTGTTTATAACTCTAAATGCTGTCATAAATGACATGTAACGCGAATCACCAAGTATATGTCAAATATATTAACACAGAACATTGTTCAATTGATGTTACTTTAATGTTAACACAGGAGGTGTCATACGTGTTTACCCTGGTCAAGGAGACATGTTAGCGCACTGGCTTCGCATATGAGTGCCAGAACATGCAGAAGAAGAATTACTGAAATAAAATAATCAATGAAAACATATGGGTTCATTCCCCAGTTGAGGCAGAAATGTTTTTCAGTACGCAACGGCTCCCGGGTCGACCCAGCCTTAAATGGGTACCGGATTAATCCGGGAAGTAAAGACTGCAAGGGAGAGGAGATGGCTACCGCCCTCATTTGCAGAGCCTCTGAAATGTGAGATTGATAACATCTCATACCCCTACTAATAAATGTTATGGGTTACTTGACTTTTACCCTGGTCATGAAGGAGTATGATGACAATGTAGACATTTGCCGTATATATAGCTCGTTCAATTTGTAGTGGATGTGTGAAGTATGAATTTCCCACCTGGACTGGTTGTTTTCAATTCTTATACTTCAGTTATCTATCTATCTATTCACTTAACCCTTTGTTCCCTTTCGGCGTCAGGTGTAGAAGATTTTTCTGGAGATGGCCCTTGTGTGTTCTGAGTCTAATGTGAAATTTGTCACCTTTTATTTCAGTGGTCCATCATTTTTGTGGCCAGCCTCTAGGTCTGCCTTCACTGTATCTGTGTAGCATAGCTTGCTGTGGTATGTTGTCTGCTGATGTGTGCAAACCATTTGATCTGTTGTCTCTTAATATGTTCCAAGATTGGGGTGGTGCCGGTTTTTTGTCTAATGTCCTCATTCAGTCTCCTAGCTATATTCCTAGGATTCTGCGTAAGTGTGCTATTTCAGCTGTCACAAGTTTACATTTGTCTTGTCCATGTTATACTTCAACGGTTTGTCAAAACAAATTAGAAATCACAGACAGGAACTGTGATAAAATTAATGATATTGCAGGGAATAATACCTACAGAAATACACAGGGAGATGAACCAGTGTTTAAAGAATTATATCTTCCATATGCTTCTGTAACAGAGACTGACTGATGTACGCAGTTGTCCACCTACTCCTTCATGGTAAAGACTTATGACAAGTCCCTTGTAGTTAAATCATCGGAATCTCAATGTTTGAAACTTGATATTCTTATGTAAACTTTCAACTACAAATGATATTCAATAACTGTTAACAATTGCTGCGCTTGTGTTGTTGAGATACACAATGTGCTGATTAACGTAACATTTTGCTGATCAATCTCACTCATCACCAAATTTCTGGAACAGTCATAGGTGATCAAAATTGGCGACAGTCAAATTGTGCTATGGTACTTCAGTAGTTCGGCAACTATAGCAATAGTGTTACTAAAAATAGTTCATCCAGAATGGTACACCATTCCAAAATGGCGGCACACACAAAAGACCATTTGGCTCATGTTGAAATCATATCTGCTGAGTAAGAAGCTGTAAATAAAAGAGCTTCATTGTAAACCAGTATCACAATATACTTCACACTCCTCAGTGGAAATTACACAAAATATTGTGTTGGTTGATAAATATTGTATTGATAAGAGAATGATACATGCTTATCCTGCAACAGGCATATGTGCACCTGGACCATTCAGAAAGCAACAGCAAACTATTAAGTTTATTTATATTGCCTAGAAAATCATTACAGCCAAAAAAAGCTGGGTTGATGACTATATCCTGAAAAGGATAGAGTAGCAATTTTTTTTAAATCAGAGAACAAACGCAGAAGAAATCATTTGATTTTGGATTATGGTTGACAGGTAAGTTTACATTACAAATTAAAATGAATGTAAAACTACAAGCAGCATTATACTAATTGCAATTTAGATCTGGAAATAATTCTGGGGCTTTCAAGTTCATTCAGAAAACATTCTTTTATGACACTGAAAAAATTCAAATCTCTGAAATGTAGCTGTTATTTTAAACAGCAGAATCATGTTATAACAACATGGTCCGGACCGATAAAATGTGTATGTTATCACAGAAATTCACTATATACAGTACAAACAATATAGAATAAATATAATTTGGATTTAGAAAAGTGGTGTTATATAGGAAAATCTGTTATAAAAGAATGCGCTATAAAAAATTTTACGAGATCAATATCTGAATAATTTGCAAACAATCTTGGTAATGGGAGATGTGCACTCTTCCGGTCAGCAAAATGTTAAAATATAGATGATAATGTGTACGGTCTCAAACGACAGGGTTAACAGAGACATGCCGTAGACCTACTAGAAGAATGCAGGATCCATGACCAACTCCTTGAAAACACCAGAGCACTATACCAGAGAGTGAAGCAAGAGTAAGAACACCAGAAGGAATGACAGACACATTCATTATAACATCTAGAGTCATACAGGTAGCGTATTACTCCCATTCCTATTCAACATCTGTATAGACAAAATAACCAAAGAAACTTTCAAAGCAATAGAACAAGAAAACTAACATGAACAAGAGAATGGAGAACAAGAAGATGGTAACACTATAAACAAATTGCTATTCGCAGACGATTAGGCATGATACACAATGATATATCTCAGCTGCAAAATCCACTGCAATATCAACAACATGAGAATCAACATACCAAAATCAGAAACGCTGAAGATATGCAGAAATCAATCCCCACTATATATATATATATATATATATATATATATATATATATATATATATATATATATATATATATATATATATATATATATATATATATATATATATATATATATATATATATATATATATATATATATATATATATATATATATATATATTTAGACAGAGAGAGAGAGAGACGGCACAATACTCAACCACATAAAGTAATTTAAGTATCTAGTCAGCTGTGTTCTCAGAAGACAGCTCATTTTTTATAACAAACTTCCTCATAAAACTACACTTTTCAAAATCACCAATTACATTTATTATATATATATATCATTTGTACTGTATACAGAGACTTTCTGTTATTACATAAATATTTTGTCGGTTCAGACCAAGTTGTTAAAACGAGATTTCACTGTATAAGCTTGTAATTACATTTTAATGTTTTACTGTCATTATTTCTTCCAAATAAAGTTTCAGCAATTTACTGAGTGAAATCCCTTATAAAATCTAAACAACTCTTCAATATCCCCAGTTTATTCTTTATTGTGTATAGCTGTATATCAATGTGACAGAACGTTGTACCTCACAGTCACTATATAAGCCTCTTGGTTCTGTGTAATTTGTTCTGCCTCTTCCAGTGTTATGTTCAGAAGGTCTACGGTATCCTGTGTCTATCGCAGTCTTGGTCTGTCTCTTATTCTCTTTCCTGGAACTTTTTTCCTTAATGATTAATCTTTTTTTAAACCATTGTGTCTATTTATATGTCAGAAATTGTTAGCTTGGGTTTTTTTAATAGTTTTGAGGAGACAGTCTCCTATGTTCAGATGTTTGCGGACATCTGCATTGGTTCATCTTTCTTTGTATGATCTTCTTAAAAGACCTTTCTATAGCATTTTATTTAGAATGCCTATATTTTCTTTACCATTGTGGATATTATTGCCAATGTCTCAGAACCATATGTTGCCAATGGAAAACTAAAATTCACTATGTACAACTACAAAAAAACATCACAGATGAAAAATCTATGGCAAAGAGCAAACAGAAAACAAAGGTACAACTATTAAGAAGCTATATTTTCTGACACAGACATGGTTGTGAAACTTGAATAACATCCACAATGGAAAAGAAAATATCATTTGATACGAAATGCTATAGAGTGATCCTAAGAATACAATGGACAAAATACTGATCAACATAGACGTTGCATAAACGGCACAAACTTTAATGAAGATTTAACATATTTCCAACATATAAAAAAACATAATTAAGAGGCAGACCACAACTACTATGGACACGTATCAAAGAACTTGTCAATATGACATTGAATGAGACTAGACAGTACCCGAGACTTACAAAGTGGCAGTATATCCAGAGGCAGACCATGTCTGTGTCATTGTCATCTGGGGCAAGCTGTCTGTTGGTAGTCTAAAAGTGTGTGAAAACCACTTGATCTGTTGTCTTTTGATGTGTTCCAATACTGGTATTGCTTTGGTTATCTGTCTGATGTTATTGTTTCTAATTTTATCTCTTAATGACACTCACATTATTCTTCATAGACATGTCATTTCTGCTGTCACTATTTGTTTACTTGAATGGGATCCTTGAGTGCTGTCATTGTCCAGGTTTGTCACTAGTAGCACAGTGATGTAATAATAAGTCTTGTATAATGCAACTTTAGTGTATATATTTACATTTTTGCTCTTAAAAATATGTGTTATCTGTTCTTGGATCTGGTATGTTTTGTTGCATCTATTTTGTATCTCTTTACTGTTTTGTTCCTTCACTCGATATGTTTCCTAAGTAAGTGAACTCATTTACCTGTTTAAGATGAATAAAATAGAGATATTTTATCTCTCTGCTATTTCCATTATTTCGGTCTTTTCAACATTAATCTTCATGTTGAATTTTTGACATGTTCAGTGGATTCTGTTCATATGTTCTTGCAATTCGTGTTTTGATGTCGCTATTAGTACTTGGTCGTCAAATAGCGACATCAGAAGTCAAATTTCAGCTATTAATACATATTTCATAGGCCCAGACCAAGTTGTTATGAGATTCTACTGTATATGTGTGTATATATATATATATTTATATATATACAACTTTACGTAGAGCTATTACAAGGGAACGTTTCACCATCGGTATCACAAACAATGAAGATCTAAAGCAAACTGCAATGTAACGAGAGACATGGAAATCTATGACATCCGCCCTATACAATGATCAGCAAGTCTTTGGCCCTAGAGGAATAACTAAATAACTAACTAACTAACACATATATCCTGATATTCCTGGACGCAATAATCTTACTAAGAACATAGACTTTCTTTTTTTTTAACTCAATACAGTCATCAACCCAGCATGTTTTGACTACAGTGATATTCTCAGCAAAATTTATGTTCAGCAGGTAGTCACTGCTTTTTGAATGGCCCAGATACACAACATGTAACCGTCTGCAGCTGGAATTGAACCATGTAGTTTGACTATCCGTAATGCCACGTGTACATCTCATGAGTATTCAAAGTTTTGAACATAGTAGAACATTGTAAATGATTCAAGAGACAAAAACGAAACAGAAAGACAAGATTGTTTTCCCTCATTGCAAGATCTACTACATCATTGCCCACACTGCAAAATATCTTTCAGCACCCACATTGGACTCAAGTCATCTAAGAACAAACAATCAAACCTAATTTAACCTGTTTCTTTTTCTTCAATGCCATGATTATCTTCACTTGCGAAGGAATTAAACGTTATATTACAATTAGAAAGTACAGATATTTAACATGGGCCCATTCAGTTGACACTAATTAATCTAGTTTCTTGAGTCAACAAGCTTACAAACTCAATCAATATGATCCCGAAATAAATAACTTCTGAAATCTTCACATTTTTATGCTTAATTGACAATTCTACATGAAATAGTCAGAGGTGATATCAAACAATGAGCTGTAGTATACACCAACACAAAGTGCAGAGAGATCAAAAGGTAGAAAATGGATAAAGGTTGACAACATAACTAGACAATAGGTAGACTGGAATCAACAGGGAAAATGTCAAGTAGGAAAGTTGAAGAATAGCAGAGGGCAGCAAATCAATAAAGACATAATGGACACCATTAAAGAAAACAACAAAGCATGTGAATCATGACAGCTGTGGCCAATTGTTCCATAGGGAACTAAAAATGAAAAGACGGATGACTACTATTTATATCAGGGCTGTCCAACTGAATATGTGAGCTACATGTGACCTTTGAAAGTATATTATGTGACCTTGAGGCATCTAAACAAAATTAACAGCATCGTGACCAATACTTTTTTATTTTCAATTTAATCAGATAGCATCTGGCTAAAATTTAGTGGTAAAATAATCTTAAATTGAAACACATATGGTCATGTTGCAGACATTTGCTTTTACATGATTATTTTCCCCTTTACTTAGGTTTCGGGTCTTACCAACAATCAGAAAATATTAATTACCCAGTAGCTGCAGACATGTATCAATAATAGTGAATAATTAAATATTTGTTAAATATATCTACCACTTCTAAATTTTTTAAATGACAATAACAATCAAATAAAATACATAATGTTAAGGATGAAAACGGTTGATATTTTGATCAGAGATCTTTACCTGAGCGAACATAAGAAAAGCAAATAAAGAAAAAAATATTTTCGTTGGGAATATCATTGGCCATCCGTTTTCACCCTATATTTATTTTAATTATAATGGCTTTTATTATATTTTTATTAGTAGTTGGTGGTATTTGTAGCCCATCCTTACTTATTTACTATTATCAATTTGTTATTTTGTTACTACAGCCCATGTCTAGTTGGATCTTCTCTGGTATTTTTTGTGGTAATTATATATTCATGTATCAATATTTGTTCCCAGTTGGAACTATTTGTTTTGTGTATATGATACATACTATGCTACACACTGTCGTACAAGCACATTGTGTTTTTTCTTACACACTGAGATAAGAAGAACTGTGTAGCATTGCAACTTTCAAATATTAATTATCCATTTGTGAAAGTGTTAATGACTGACCAATGTGATCAAGTTGCCTTGATTGTAAATAAGAGATGTATATAGTTAATAAATGACTTGAGTTACTATACAGTTGACAAATGACTTGAGTTACTGCCTTGTAGAAACAATGTTTCAACTTTTGTACACGACACAGATTAATTTATTAACAATAAATATTGTTATCATTACACAAGTTTAGAGTTTTGTTACTTTAGAGTTTTGTTACATTGCCACTTTCTATTTTAAAATTTCACAGTGTGTAACCCAGAAATCTACAATGAAACATGAAGATATTTAACAATAAATAGAAGAAAAAGGCAGCAAATGGAATTTTAACAACATCCATTCAACTGGCACCTATATTCAGAATATAATAAACTCTCAACAGTTTTATATTATATATCTATCAAGAGATGTCTTGGTCATTTGCTTTACATTAGATGGACAGAATTGATATCAAATGATGAGTCATGGAACACAACACACCAATGCTGGTAGAGATAGAGATAAACAGTAGAAAATGGAGAAAACATTGTGTGCAGTCGGAACCCAAGAGGGAAGCAAATAATAGCAATATTGTTTACAATTAATGCATGTCGTAAGAGGTGGAGGCGACTAAGGAGATTTTGGGGCGGAGTTAGCTGTCTCGTCCCATATAGGGCCAAAGTTACCCAAAGTCATGCTTAATCGGATGTATCAGGTCAAAAGGTGCAGATATCGCAACAATGATGTAAAACATGACACAAATCATTCCATTCTCTGGATTACATCCTGTAAACCTGCAAGAATTTGAGAACGAACACAAAATAAGAAATGGGATCCTTGAGAGCACAGTTGAAGAAGACAGTACAGTACAGAACAGAAGTCATTGTAGATAGAACAACACATGCAGCCCTATGTTCCACATGGACCTGAAAGGAAAGAAGAGTATTGTACACAGCCACAACAGCATTTGTCTAGGGACAAAATACATACATCTCAAACTCTCATTTGCACAAAAGAATATTGAAGCATTTGAAAATGTGTTAATATAACATATTTATCTCAGAATGAAACTGTCATATCTAGTACAAAGACAAGACTTATGAATGAAATTATCGTACCTAGTACAAAGACAAGACATGTCAATGAATGTGTCATACAAACACAGATTTATGAACACAATAAAATAACTAATACAGCAAGAAATAAAAGGGACAGTGGAGATGGATAGAACATATACATTCATCATTAGGCGTAGTGAAGGCTGGTGTAGGCAATCATGTATATCCACAGCTTTCTATGACTAATACTATGTATTAGATTCCTTGTTGACTCTATACCATGTCAGGTAGTTAAACTGTTCAATATTTTCTCACGTTGTCGCATTCTGCCTCCAATCTTGCTTGTATCCATTCAGGAAATAACATAACTAGATATTTACTAGACATCACACCACACACAGACAGCTTGTGATGTGAGCTTCTGAACTCCAGGCCTATTGTGTGTTTCTGGGAACCAAAAGGGGAGCACAAAATCGCAACACTGCTGATGTAGCACTTCCATGTATGATGTGACTAAGAAGGTTATGGGGTGAGTTGGCTGTCCCATCTCATACAGGGTGAAAGTGATCCTAAGCATTGCTGAAGTCAGATGTCAGGTCAAAAGGGTGTACATATCACAACAAGGTTGTTAACCATGAAACAATGCATTTCGTTCTTCAAACTACACCCTACTAATCTGCAGGAGTTTGAGAACACACACAGAAGAAACACGGAAGAAAATGATGGGAAGTAACACTTGCACATCTAGAATTCAGGATAAAAAGTGAATTAAAAATTTTGTATCATAAAGACAGTCAGATGTCATAATAGGTAGTAACTTCAGCAAAACTGAGATTCACTAGGCAAAACTAGGAAACAGGTTGCTGAAGTTAATCACTTGTTACACACAGATGCCACAACAGTGAATATTTATGAAAATTGTTTATTCCTGAGTGCAAGAAAAATATGGTAGATAACCCTAACTAGAAGATCCAATTATCTTGTCTTATTTGTACAGCCCACTACTTGATTTACCCAGACAAGATCAGTGTAGACACCTGGATTTTTAATCCTTGAGATTCCTCAGACAACCTGAAGAGAAAATACAAATAAAGAATACATCCTTTTCATTTATAGTGAGACACACACTGGTACAACATTATCATTTATAGTGAGAAACACTGGTACAACATTATCATTTATGGTGAGAAACACTGGTACAACATTATCATTTATAGTGAGACGCACACTGGTACAACATTATCATTTATAGTGAGAAACACTGGTACAACATTATTTATAGTGAGAAGCACACTGGTACAACATTATCATTTATAGTTAGACACACACTGGTACAACATTATCATTTATAGTGAGAAGCACACTGGTACAACAGTATCACTTATAGTGAGAAGAACACTGGTACAACAGTATCATTTATAGTGAAAAGCACACTGGTACAACAGTTTCAATTAGTGAGAAGCACACTGGTATAACATTACCATTTGAAACCTTCAACAATGTTACTTATTGAACCATCTCCATGCAGACCCATAGGTGTTCAGACAACATCTATCACATTATTGTCTTTTCTCTACTTTTCCTGTAAGACATCTCATGATTGAATGATGATTGGTCTTTCGCACTTTTGATCGCTTCCTATGCAGTAATATTGTGATGTCTCAGAAGGTTGGTAACTCCTTCAACCCACCGTCTTGAATTTCCTCTGTCTCTTGCTGTTGTCATTTTCATGTTGTATGTTCTTGACACTGGCTAATAAGGGTCCATTCTCATTTAGTGGCCGAACCATTCATTCATTCTTTGTTTTTCAACACCCTATCATATCATCAAACACTCAGAAGAACAATACTTAGAGAAAGTAAAACAACCAATATTCATACTATTCAAGAACTGCACAGAATAGCTTTGAACAAACAGAATTGGAGAGATCTGACCTCTGCCCTATGTGCTAACTTCAGCGCAAAAGATAAATGAATGAATGAATCATATCATCCCGTAACCCATCAGGATTTAGGGTTACCACATTAGATGCTTCAGCACACAGAGTCCTTCAGCGATTTCTGTCTTCAATGTTGTGGATGAGTGAGGCAAACCTATATGCTATATATTTTTCAATATATCTGACCACAGATATGTTCCCACAGTTCTTTTCAGGCATCATCAGATGTAAAAATATATTAAAATGTTTCCCGCACCTTGTTACGGTGAATATGTTGGCACCCTGTTAACATCAGAAGGTAGATGGTCAAGTGAGATAAAGAGTTGAACAGCACAAGCCAAACCAGCATTCCAAAAAATGAGAATCATTTTGTGCAATGAAATACTATCAATGCAGACCTGAATTCGAGTGCTGAGATGCACTAGAATGTATTATTAATGTGGTGTATCACCTTTCTACTTGGTTTCCATAGATTTCTCTTCCCTTTCTTTTCGCTTCTTGGCTGCTGAATGTTTTGTCTGCATAAAGAAACATGAAACAAATCATAGCTGATTACTCTACACAACTTTCAGTATGAAATGATATAACTTGAAGCTAGTATACACATAAATTTAACACTTTGCTGACCAATTTTACGATAGTCGAATTTCCGTTACAGAACCTTGCTGACCAAGTTCGACGCTAGTCGAATGCACTATGATAGATCAGAAAAATGGGAATACCCATTGTAATGATGTGATAAAAATAGTGTTTCTGGGAAATTATGTTCTGTAGCACACCAGGAATAACGATATAGACAAGGTGAGTTTTATCAAGAAATATTGCAGATTTCAAAAGAAATATTGTATTATATATACAAATTAATGTAAATCTAGGCCTAGCATTATGATAAGTAGCATTTTGCACTTGAAATAACTCTGCAGCTTTCAAATTCATTCAGAAAGTGCAAACAATCATTACAACACATAGAAAGTTTCACGGCTATCTTGCACAAGATCGATTTTATACAAATTTTTAAAGACGGCAATGTCAATGTATATAATTTTGCGTACACTCTCGGTAATGACGGAAAAGTACGCTCTAGATTGCTGGTGAGCAAAGTGTTAAGATATTTTAGTTTATTGAAGATCAATTTACAGGTGCCAGTGCATCGGACAAGACAGTGAGGTAAATAGAAGATGACAAGACAATATCACAGAAAAGTTGATATTATCTTTAAAAATGCACAGCACATTAAACATACCCATCAGAAATGCTGGATGATAATTCATGATATGTAGAACTTTTACTATATAGCTGTGGAAGTTGTCAGGGTGTGGGCAAGTCCCATGCTTCTATAAGTATCATTCATGGCAGTAATACACAGAATTCAACATTTGAAAATATCATTAACTGTGGTGTTTATTGACATAGTCAATCTGTGTATCTCTCCAAACATCTGTAAATTTTAGTTTGCTTGGATTGATATGAAGTCAGACAGAGATTGGCAATTACATCAATTAAACTGATACTAATGACAAAACATATGGCTGGACAAAATAACAAAACTAACTTTCCTTAGAGCCTGCATATTACCAGTTGCAATATATAGATATGAAACTTGGACAATCATCAATGCAGCACAAAACATATATGCATCACTTGAAACAAAATGTTACATAAGAACCCTCAGAATACCATGTACCGAAAAATAGATCACCATTGGGGACAGAAACAATTGATAGGGTATCATCTGAGAGAATTAAAGTAAAATAAAACTGCCGATGCAAGCTTCTCTCTAGAAAATTACAATATAGTGCCATATCAAATGACATAAAAGCCTAGAAAAGACCATAATGAAGTAAATAATACCAAGACAATGAAAAAGAGGGAGACCACGAAGAAGGTGGACGCAAGATATCACCGGTCTCCTGCACATGAGATTCGCAGAAGGAAGGAAGATTGGCAGTAGTTTCAAAAGGATGGTGCCTGTTACATCTTGTCCAGGATGCTATATGATGATGAGTCAATATGTGTATGTTGCCTTGCAACATTGTCAAAAAATGTCCAATCTGACTTATTTCACAAGGCATTATCTTTTCTTAAAATTTTATGGTAAATGGCACAAAATCAATCCTCAACAGGATGTAGCAGTCATCACAGCCTTTCGAAACTTCTATCTTGAGCCAGTCTTCCTGCTTCTGTTATTGTCATGTTCAGGTGGTCTTTAAATTTGTGTGTTCATCTTCTTATTGGTCTGACTCTTGATCTTCTACCTGGCATTATCTCCTCCATTATGGTGTCCTCTAGGCCAGCATGGCATTAGTCTGGCAAAAATATTGTAGCTTTCTGGAAAGAACCATGCTGTTTGGCCAGCTTTACATTCATTTCTCTAAGTATGGCTACATTGGTGAACATCAGTAGTCCAGCTCTGTTGCAGCATGGACTGTCTGTGGTGGCCAAGATACAGGGTTTGAATCCCACAAGAGACAATTGTGTAATTATTCAGAAAGCAATGGCACACAACTGAACACATTTATATTGCCTAGAAAATAACTACAACCAAAATCTGCTGGGTTAATAACTATATCCAGAATATAGGATGTTGTCGCATGACATATTCTTTCCAGAACAGTCTTCCTTATGACTCCTGTCTCTGACAAGTTGTTTCGCTTCCTTTAGCAATTTGCATGCATTCCTGAATATCTCATCCAACGTCGTCTTTGTCACTACTGCCTTCTATTTCCCACTCCAACAACTCTTTCCATGGCATTGTGTCTCTTCATATGACTGAATCAAATCCTACTTCCTTCTTAATATGGTGTTTAAAAGGCATCCTTCTAGCACATTGATTTTTCTTAGCATGGCTATGTTGTTCTTTCTTGCTGTCCATATTACTCTCAGGACTCTTCTATTGCACTTCTATTCTCTTGGCTCTAATTTTATTTATTGTTTATGTTTCGCAGTTGTAGGTTGCCACTGGGAACACACATATATGTAATGTAGGTCACCACTGGGAACACACATGTATGCAACAAACTTGCCTTAGCCTATGTATTTGCCTCGAGCTACAGTTTTTTTCAGTTGTTTTAATTTGTTTTATCAGTTGGTTTATTGCTGTTCTACTGATCTCGATTGCAGTCTCCTGTGCTGTTTATGTCAGCTCCTAGATATTCCCATTCTGTCACTTCTTTTAAAACATTGGTATCAATATTAATTCTAGGTTTTATTTTCACTTTGTTGGCTGTCATTATTTTTGTCTTTTTCATATTTAGGTTGTGTTTACTAAAGCTTTTTGTTGACTTCATAATGTTCATTAAGTTTTTCTCATTTGATGTTAACACTGTGTCATCTGAAGATGTAATTTTTTTGAATCTGTAGACCTTTGATGATTATGGCGTTGAATTTGTGTTGCATTGTTTTACATTTCTCATTTTGTTCTTCACATATATGTTAAACAGGTAAGGTGACAATGTACACCCTTGTCTTACTCCTTTCTATAATTTAATTTAATTCCACCATAATTACTCAGGTATTAGTTTATTAAATTAACTATATTTAATTACACAATTATTCAGGTATTAGTTTATAAATTAATTATATTTAATTTCACCATAATTATTCAGGCAATAGTTATACAAATCAAACGGTTGCTTACAAAATGTGAACCCTCAATCTCTATTATGCACGTTTGTCCCATGGAGACATCTGTACTCATCATGCCATACTTTCCATTTTCGATTCTCAACACATCTAGTTTTTCATGACAATCTGTCAGAGTTTATCTAACTGTTCATATCATGTCCTGATCTACATATACATACACACCTTTTCTATTAATGGCAACAGCTGTCTGTCCTCAGCAAGAATCTTCAAAAGCTCCATGATAAAAGGTAGATAATTGTGACGACGACGTACATTCTCAATCTATTTCAATAATAAGAGAAAACCATTAATATTATTCATCCGTGGAACACTAATTGTTTATCTGCAGGCCACCATAATTATTTATATGTGGAACACTAATTGTTTATCTGCAGGCCACCATAATTATTTATATGTGGAACACTAATTGTTTATCTGCAGGCCACCATAATTATTTATATGTGGAACACTATAATTGTTTATCTGCAGGCCACCATAATTATTTATATGTGGAACACTAATTGTTTATCTGCAGGCCACCATAATTACTCATCTGTGGAAAATGTTCCTTCTTTGCTTGTTTTAAAATATCTGCAAGTTAGTAGAATGTAGTCTGAAGAATGGAATGTGTTGTTATGGTTTACAGCTTGGTTGTGGTATGTCTCTACACCTTTTGACCTGACCTATCAAATGTACTACAGAGAAGCTAAGAGGTGCCACTGTGTTGATGACCTGACATGAAGTTAGAACTCATGGGAGGTGAAGAAAGAGGTAGGCAGAAATAAAAGTGGAGGTAAATATCTTGAGATGCATAGGATATAATTTATCAGATTGCACAACTAAGGCAAGAGACAGAGGATGCTGGATGTTCACTGCAGTCAATCTTAGTTGCATTGATAGCACTTGTTGATGATAGACAGACAATTAACTAGTTTTTAACAACATCAATAACTAGATAGACAGATTTAGACAAAGAGATCAGAATACAGAACACAGTGACGTACAAGTTAATAAACATTACCTCTCAACTAGAAGATCAAAACAGACGTTAAAACACATGGCAAAGAGCATCTCTGTACCAACATTGTGTGACTAGTGTCAAATATGGTATGTATAATCTCTTTCCAGAATGTTGCCCTCACTGCCACTATAGATGTGTACTGTTTCTGTGAAAGCTGCCCGGCCCATTCCAGTGTCATATTCAGGTTTTCAATATACTGTGTCCATCATAGTATTGCTCTCTGCCTCATATTCTCTTTCCTGGACTCCTATCATCTTTTTATAAATATAATCTCACAAAAGAGAAAAATCATTGCGTGTGTAATTAAATATCTAACAAAAGCTTCAAGGAATGCCATACTAGATAGAATAAGAAATAATAAATGTAAGAAGAGAATAGGTATAATAATAAAAACCTTAACCTGGAAGAGTTTGAAACAATTGGTACAGAACAATCCCTACGTATCTCTATCCTTTACCATTCTGACAAGTATGGAAATATAATATTCTGCACTGAATACATCAAGAAGAGTACAATAAAATGGTTCATATCATGAGAATGAGTAATAATCAACTACAGATTTTTTAAAAAAGCTGTAATTAGAATGTTCCCATTTGTACCACCAATCTATTTCAGCCAATTTTTTTAAGGAACAGAGTGGAGGATAGAACGCTGTGGTTTTCAGCCTTCAAAGTCATGCCCTGGCTGGAATATTTTGTACCTTTCAGATCCAGTGTCTCCGTCTTCCATCTTGCTTTTAGGACGGGATGTGTTTTCATAGCCCTTACCCATCTAAGGTTGTCCACAGGACAGTGGAGGTTTCATTTTGGAGATTTCCTTCTCCTAAACAGCCTACGAACGTTAATGAGTACCATCTGCCCAGGGTTTGAGAGTTCCCTTCTCCTGGAATAATTTTTTGTTGCCAGGGATTCATTGTCCTTCATTATCTTTTGCTGTGGTTTATTTTTTGTGATCTAAGGCACCTCCAACTCAAGAGTGATGATTATTCCTCTCTGTTGTTTCAATATCCATAATTCCCCCTTGCCATACTCAACTCTCTTCTTCTTCAGCGTTCATTCTCAAACTCCCGCTGGATCTCCCTTACAGCAGGATGTATTCCAGAGAATGGAAATGCGTTGTGTTGCCGTTTTATTTGCGCCAATGGCCCGACACATCCGTCTTCGGCGGGCCCAACTCTCTAACCTCTATCCTCCTCCCCCTGGAACGCACTTGGTGTGGTCTCAGTGCGAATCATAGTGGCTCACTCGCTTGATGCTGTTCATCGCTGGACACATGGTGTATTTCAGTGGAAATATCACTGCAATCTGACATCCAAGCCCCATCTTCGTAGGTAGCAACACCAGTTTGGCCAGTGACTGCTTATTTGCCCAGAGAAATTCTGATTATTTCGCAGCTGACCTCTATATCTAGAGGCTTTTCTACTATCCACCACCTGTGGACGCTCCTGGTAGAGGTTGGTAGTCCCCCCAGGGGGCTCTCACCCTTATGTTTAAACTTTAGCACACTGTCTGCAACTATAGCTGAAAGATCAAATGTATTTTCCGTAGCTGTCCAGCGACTATAGCCACCCGTTGCTACACACCACTTTGAATAAGGGCATTGTGATTGTAAATAAACATTATTCACCCTGCTACACAGTCAATGAAAGTACACATAATAAGTGTCAGTTTCCGCTGTCTTAAATGCAGTGGTAGGCAGAAATTACTCAATTTTAGCACAGCTTGGTGAATGTTAACTGCAAGTGTAGATACTATTAATCATAATTCTCCTTGGGAAGACAATAGACACGCAGTAGTACTGAAAGTCGAAGAAGTCTGGCATCTTAACAACATCCTAACAAGAAAGCTGGTTTTTTTTTTGTTATATAAAGAAAGAGACATACAGCATGGAAAGATTAACACCTGAAGACAGAGTTAACGGCAACAGGGGAAGGGGGCACCAAAAACGACGGTGTTGCAGTGAAATATCAGATTGCTTAAATATATCTCTAGCTGCGGCAGGACAACGCCCAAAATGCCACTATTATTTCATAATACTCTCTAACCATCCACCTTACCTGGTATCTTTGTTCTTTTCTATCCTCTTCTAAAATCAAAAACTTGAGTTTGGATATCTCAGCCTGAGCATCGCTAGACTCCATTCCACTGTTCTGTGTCAATAGATTAAATACGAGTAAGTAACACTCTTCGGCACACTTTAAAAACTACATATTTTCAGATAATAAGATCTACTATTGTCACTGTATTTTCTACAACTGTTTGTTTCTGGATATATCATGTCTCTGGATATCCCGTGTTTGGATACCACGTGTCTGGACATCTCATCTGTCTGAAAATCACATCTGTCTGAATACCTCGTGTCTGGATATCTCATTAAGATCCTCCTAAGTTGTTTTTTTACATAATGTTCTATTAAAATTTGAAAATACTAAGATAAATGGCCTAACTTTATCTTTCATATTTTAACAAAGGATTAAGTATGGTATGTATCATTGATGAGTATCTATAATGTCATTGTCATCATTACTAACTAATCACTAACGCAATAATTTATGCAGCATATGTCTATCTGCACTCTCTATTTCAATACTAAAAAATATTGATCACAATAAAAATTATTTTGAGTTAGAAAATATGTCTCAATTGGCGGGGGGGGGGGAGAAAGAACCAATTGGGGAAGAGGGAGACATGTTTAAACACAACACATTTGAAGTTTTTGGCATAGTTTACCAGCAATGTCTCCTTGGAACAGAACACAAAATGATAAGTAACAATGAATAATAACCCACAACCAGTGTAAAAAAAGGGCCTTTCCGCATTACAGAAGTGTACAGTGTCTTCTAGACCTCTTAACAATCATGTAATTCCTCGCCGCCGAATTAATACATAACACCTGAGCACACTTGACAACATCTCTTTGTAAAGGGAACACTGTTCCTAAGTGCACCCCACAATGGCGTGATAAAGATTAAATGCAACTCCAGGAAAATAATAAAATTGAAATAAATATGTATATGCCCAAACTTTCATCATAATCCATACAAAGTCAGAGCCGTCTTACACACTCAAGAGGTTTTCGACTCTCAATGTTACGCAATGCTTTCAAAAGAATCTTCCTACTTAAAGGGTTAAGTGTATAAGTATAACCACATTCAACAATACACGAAAGCCTGCAACGATTTGATGGTACAGCAGAATCCCTCTGTAGCGCATTCTTTTATAACAAATTTCCCTATATAACAACACTTTTCAAAATCCCCAATTATATTTATTCTATATTGTTTGTACTGTATATAGCAAATTTCTGTTATTACATACATATTTTGTAGGTTCGGACCAAGTTGTTATAACAGGATTCCACTGTATCAATTTTGGCCATTTTTTTAGCACAAAGTCTTTATTACTTATGCTACATATGAACTACCTCTACAAGACAGGTCAGCTCCTGCAGTCTCCGTGTATACGCTCGTTTTCTGTCAGATACAACAGCCATTAAATTGAAATGAATCTCATCCGCATTGTACCTGCAAACAAACGTACCCATTACATGAGTATAACAGATAATACTAAAACATAACAGTCTCTCAAATTGCTGCCACCATATAAAGGACAAATCCTTTAATAGTGCTCTATTTAAGAGGAAATTCATTGACAGTGACATATCTAAAAAGACCAAACATCAGTGTCACATCAATGAATTCACATCAATTTTACTATACCTTAGGATGATGATGAAATAATCCCTTTAGCTATGATCAAGTAGCTCTTGACAGCCCATAGCCATTCTGACAAAAGGCACGTCCTCCTCAATTGAGTAATGCGGTGATGCTTAGACGTATAAGGTTGTCTCAAATGCATGGTTGTGTTAGAGGAGTCTATGGGTGCATGGTTAGTCCCTGAAGGGAGGCATTCCAATGCGACAGTATCAGAGGATTATCACATTCTGACAGAGCACGGAACACTTCTTGAGCAAATCATCATTCTTCTGTCAGATTTGTTGATCCATCCAGTGATGGCACATCTAGCATTACCCACCGCAAATTGGCAAAAATATGATGTCTATTGGCCTACATCTTTTAATCATTCATAGGGATTATTTGATAGAAGTCAAAGAAAGAAATTGAGAATAGACATACAGTGACAATGTTCAATTTTTTCACAAGTAACACGTCAGTTTATCCCCCACCTTTCCTTATTCTCCTCCTACGAAAGAAAAGACAGTGGGCCCTGAACTAGAAATCCAAGCCCTGGTTGCCACATGAGCAAAGATATATTGGGAAAATGAAAAAAAAGGGATATGTAAACATTGACATCTTTAATGTCAAATCTCACTTGAATAGATAAAATGACATGAAAAAAAAACTATCCTCACAGCAAGTTTAATAATAATTGGAGCAGACAATTACATATACAATAAATAATAGTTATATATATATATGAACTTTTGAGTAATATTTATCTCTATGGACCAACACACAATAAATATACATGTGAACCAGCACACTAGACTCTGGGTAAACACATCAGAACATTATACAAATATATGTGATTTACTGCTGTATTGTGGAAACCTGTGATCAGGTCAATAGTGACAGAGACAGTGGCAAAAGCCAAGCAATGATGATAATGTCTCAGATAGGTGACAAGGTCAGCAAGTCCCCATAAACAGAGTGTGATGCACAGGATGACTTATCTAACAAGGTGGCTATGAATGTTCCCAGTCGGTGGAATTGGTAAAACACTGAACTTATAAATATCACTGCTAAAGTTGAATGTATCTAATCATTGGTGCAAATAAGACAGTGACACATGGCATCTGTTATCTGTATTATCGGCATCTATTATTACATCCTGCGGGAAATCTAATAGGACCGATGTCCTGCTACAGGAGAGACCCAACTGATGTTTGACAACAAATACTTAGAAATGTCTTCTATATAAGACTCTTACTGATGAAACAGATACCACAAAATGTTCTCATCGAGACCAATTCCTTGAAGTGGAGATAGGGCTTAGTACAGCCAACAGAGGCTGAAAACTAAGATCAGTTGGGCCATTCCTGACACTGAGCAGGACCACAGTCCTTCCCAAGCAATCACTGATGCTGAAGTCAGAGATACCAGGCCAAAAGATGCATCAGTGAGAGTTAACCACAATATCACACAACACGGCTAGATAACATGTCATCACAACAAAAACCAAAACAAACAAAATTTAAACACCACAACATGTATGACGTATTCTTGCACAAATTCTCACAATTCACAAAGATTCTCAGTTATAATTATGCATAACCTACTTCTGCATACGTTTCTCAATGACGGGCCTCACTGCATCAGTCCAATCCATGCCTGGTGGGATTGCACCTAGAAAATATTACTAGAAAGTCTAGTTGTTCTCTAAAAATTTGATAATTTAAAGAAAATAAAGCAGAGAGATGTAGGATAAAACTAGATTACAGACATTATGAAAAAAATTCAGAAAATTTAAGCATGTCTGCAATATGAGATATGGGCAAAGTTCCCTCTTTATTTTTTGTTCATTCTCAAACTCCCACTGAATCTTTCTTATAGCATGACAATGGTCATACTAAATTTCCAGAAGGATGTGGTTAAGAGAACAGATATGCAATGTCAACATTTTTATTTGTGCCAATGATCCGACACATCCAACTTCGGCAGTAATGTTTCCTTTAATTTATTTCCCAATGTGTGCAGAATAGACAACAATTTGTGTAATCTCAGAAACTGTAGTTGCAAATCATTCATGGAGTACTACTTGAAGAACTTTTTCAAGGACTAAGGCTAAAACTACCTGACATTTGTGTTCAATTTTTAATCTTGTGAATGTCATTTGTTGATGCGATGCATGCTGAGTAATAAATAACATTAGTTTTTGGATAAAAGAGTGGTCAAAAATTTTTATAAGAAACAAGCCATGTAATTTAGCGGAAATGAACATAAATTAGTAGCGCACTCAAATATCACTGTTCAAACAGAAAAGAAACAAATTTAAACAACTTGCTCAAAATGAAAAAACACAAAACACTACATGGTTAAAGTATCCCACGGAAAATGGAGCTACCTTTAAATTTTAATTAAAGACTAATTTAACAAATTAAGCGATCATGCGCACAAACATGTTATCCACAAATCAGTAGTTAGTATTTCTATAATAAGTAATATCTAGAGCAAAACTAATCTTACAGATGAAATAGTGTGACAGCTGAAATGGTGATGTAGTTTTCATAACACACAAACAGGGACATTTTAACCAAAAGACCTTTATCAAGAGCACAACATAACACAAAACGAGTATGGAACAGCTAATAACTTATAACACAGTTAATATTTCCAGAGTATTTAAAGCACAGCGCATTGTGCTGATGTCAGAATGAACATGAATTATTGTATGACAACAGTAACAAAATTCAAGAATAAACAAAATTGTACCTAAATCAATGGGGCCACTTTTCAAGCCATCCAGTTCATATATTCTTCCATCAAATGGTAGATAACTCACAAAATGGAAAACATCGTCATCCCTTTTTGCTGCCTTTTCATCAAATTCAAACATCTGTCGTCTGAAATATTAAGACATATATAATATGCGTACTAAAGCCCAGCTGAATCAAAATAAAACCTTTCATTTCATTTTACAGACCATACATAAGAAACATCCACATTCTCATTCCTCTATTGCAGTGTTTCCAAACCTTTTTTTTTAACCATGCCCCATGTCTTTCTAAAAAATTTTCCGCCCTCCTATGTAATATATATACATTTTTTAATATTAAAAAAGTTAATTATTCCCTAAATGAAGCTTACTTACAACTTTCAAATTGCTCCCCTGTAGAGTATGGTCCCATGTTGGAAAACACTGTGTTCATGGTTAAACTCATACCTACTAGCAGGATGTAGTCCGGAAAACGTTATTACATTGGTCTGTAGCTGTGCAATAATATCAGTGCATATAGACCTGACACATCTCTCTTCAGAATGAGTTCTGGGGCATTTTGACCCTCCACAGGATGTGATAGTCAACTCTACCTCCAAATCCTCATGGTTCCCCTCTTACGATAACATATGGCCAAAGCCTCATTGTTCCCCTCTTACAATAAAACATGGCCAATCTAATATTAGAACTAATGCAACATAGAACAGTATTACTTATCAATTATTACTACAGATAATTCATGTTACAAAAAGTTTAATGTCCGTTGTAGAAATTATACTTTTACAGCAAAATGTACTTTTCCTCCTTCGCTCTTTCTCAGATTACAGGTATGTAGTCCAGAGAATGGAATGTGTTGCTTTTAGGTTTACAGCTTGTCTGCAATATCTGTCTTCTGTCCTATCACATCTATCTAACTTCAGCTTCATTTTAGTTCTCTATGAGCTGGGACAGCTAACCTACTCCGAAACAATAATAAAATTATAACCAAAAAACTAATTCTACACTTAATTTATTTCTGATTTCTTCTTGTTAGTTCCTTGAACCCCTCTTTGAAGCATAAGGTGTCTATATGTTTCTTCCATCTACATGCCTTGAACAAACCAACTTAATGAATTCCAGATCACTCTGTCTGTCCTTTCTTAACCCACAGTATGTCTTCATATTTTTACTTCTCTGCCTCTCTTGCCACAGAAATTTCACTACAAAGCTATTTGTTGGTGTTTGATCTTCTACATTCTCAATGTTCCCAAGTCATTTACTTATCTCCAAAATTGTATCATTACTGACTACTAATGCCCATTCATCAACAAATTATTTCACTGTTATATAATCTTCACTCTAAGCTAATTTGAAGAATTCTGATTGAGACACCTTTAACCTTTAGCAAGCCGGATTAAAAAATACAAAACGTCTTCCTGCCACCGGATTCTTTTTTGAGAATTTGCGTTATTGATGGTGACTGTTTTGAAAATGTGATAATTTTTGGGTTGTTAGAGATATTTAAATGATATTTGCATATATAAATAAAGAATTGAATTCTGCATATATTGGTGTAATTTCTGTACGTGTGATACCAGATGTATGAGAATTTTTTTTTCCACAAAAAAACATATATTTTATAACATATAAAGAGGAAAAATTATTGTAAAAAAATAACGTACCTTATTTATCGAATTGCTTGGCAACACTGTACACTAAATCACACTCAAATTGAGCATGTTTCCCGAGTATGTGCATTAACCAATCAGGCTGTGGTGCGTCTATTATAACGATATCTCATTGGATGGAGTATGTCGCTAACGCCATTTTTTTTTTGTCGACCGGTGTTAATATAGGCACAGTGAAGGTTAAAGCCTCCTAAGTGACTAGATGTATTACTACTTGTATTTTAATGTCTCCAATCCATACAGAAAGACTGAGTCAATATCAGATTAGTATAAGGTTAAAATAGAATATATCTGATACTTCAATTACTACAATGTCAGTTAATTACTACAACTGCTCTTGAAATTAACTTGAAATTATTTTAAAGATTTCTTCTTCAGCATTTCCCTCTATAGTTACATGTCTGCTGAATATAACAGACTAACATTAAGTGATCTACATTAATTCACGTATGTGATCCTTAAGTCACACAGCAGACCCCTATGTCTGTACCATATTGAACTTCTACAAACCTGGCAAAACTGTTGTGCACTTCTCTGATAATGTCGGAGTTGCTTAAACTGAGACCTCGAAGCTGCAACAAAATTGGTGTCACAATTACATTTTCTAAAATTAAAACAATCATTGACAAAGCAGGAAAATACATCCCAACTTCCACTAGCACAAACATATCACACAAAATATTAGCTATACATAATAACAATAGAATGTGAATCTTCATCATACTTTAAACAATCTACTGTGTCGTCTATAAACAACTGGGTCTTTATCAAAATCTACACCATAAACTGTCTCATCTACAAACATATGAGTGTTTGCATTTTAATCATAATCCACATCAACTGTCTCATCACCCAACCACTTGGGTATGTGTGATCTTTATAATGTAGTCTACTGCCTCAATCTATTTCTCTGCAACCACACACCCATCTATTTACCCTACAGTCAGCCTCAACTTCACACACCCATCTATTTACCCTACAGTCAGCCTCAACTTCATACACCCATCTATTTACCCTACAGTCAGCCTCAACTCCATACACCCATCTATTTACCCTACAGTCAACCTCAACTTCACACACCCATCATTTACCTTACAATCAGCCTCTCAACTCCACAATTCAACTATTAACTCTAAGTACCTACACCTGGATCCATATCTTGAGCAAATTCTTTAAAATTGGAAAGTGTATCTCCGAGCTCTAAGTCTGCATGTGAACAGTTGAGCAGGATACTGAGAATAGCCTGAGTTGCACAAGCATTGTTAATTATCTGTTGAGTGAGGCAAGAAAATTATCTGTTGAGTGAGGCAAGAAAATTATCTGTTGAGTGAGGCAAGAAAATTATCTGTTGAGTGAGGCAAGAAAATTATCTGTTGAGTGAGGCAAGAAAATTATCTGTTGAGTGAGGCAAGAAAATTACCGTGATGGATTAAACAATTAGACTAATAAATTGATCCACATAATAAGACTAGTCAATTGACTTTAATCAGTGATGTTATTTTTAATTTTCTTGAGTGTTCCACCCACCTTTTTTTTTTTTAGCAATAAACTATAATTCATTAATCAAAAAGTGAAACAATAAAGAAAGTTCTATATTATCCATCCATATCCATAACCCATTGGGTCATAGGGGTACCATAATGAATTCATCAACACACAGTCCTCCATAGATTTCTATCTGAGGAAAAATCAAAACTTGTCCAGTCCTTGATTCTATCTGTTCATGATTGTCTTTTTCCTCTGCTTCTTCCACTTTTGACTTCCATTTAGTATTGTTTTTGACATGGAATTATGTCTGCATGTCCAAATCATGCAAGTACTATTGAACATAAGGGTTCTTGTAGACCTGCATATATTTTAATGTTATTTCTTGTATAATCATTTGCCTTATTTTCTCTATAGGAGGTGCATAGGATCTGCTACTTTAGGGGTTGCAGCAATGCTCACTATCTCATTTCCCACCAGTGGAAGCTGAGGTAGTGTAATGTCTAGTCATTTGCCTCCCAACCAGCAGACATGCATTTTGAGTCTTGTCATGGTTTAAAATTAAAAATTACTCCTGCAACTGACCATTCACCAGGAAGTAGATTACAAGGGTTCATGCTCTGGGAAGCTTGGGGAATGGTGCTGCTGATACTAAACAAGTTTGGTAGGTGATGCTAGGCAGGCATTTTCTGGTCAACCACTGACTAGAACGCTGTGCACATATAGGAAACAGTGTGATATGACTCTGGTTCATGGTTCAGATTCCTTTTATCCAATACTACCTCTAAACCATAGGGTCAAAGTGATAAATTATTCCCTTATGTCAGTTTTGTTTTTTCTTGACAAAAGCCACAGGTATAAAACTATAACCCACTGTAAAAAACTTTTCCACTTTCAAGACTATATCTAGCATCCACTCAGGAGTTTGAGATTTTTAAAAAATGGATGAACTTTAGACAATTCATGTTACAAATTCATTTTTGTGTGTGATGTATATTGATGAAAATATCACATGCTTACCTGCGATGCAAAGAATATTTTTTCCAACCTGCTATCTTGTACAATGGATCCATCTGGCTCAGAATTTGGTGCCCACTTGAAGAGAAATATAAGTCCAAGAACTGGTCTTGAGAAGAAATGAGGATGCCATGTTTTTAACAGTTATGAATAATTATAGACAGTCACAAGATATAGTACTTATAATTATAAATGATGTTAGATGTGAAACAGAAGAGAAAAGGAGAATAGGAGTGTACTTTGCAAAGTACTTTCGATTACAATATGAGGTAAATATTGACATCTAAACAAATCACAAACCAACTAAATATAAGGACTATAAAATGATACATCTATTCTAATGCCATAGACTGCCAGGAAAACTAATGTGGAGGTGTTGAAAGAGTGAAATGCGAGACGGAGCTTAATCAATAATATTAGAAAATGACAAAATGTATGGCCATTGTATATGTGTAGCATCACTTGTTGTGGACCAGTCACCAGGTAGTCTACTGACGTGTGAAAACCATTTGAGCTGCTGTCTCTTAATGTATTCTAGTATCAGTGTTGCACCAGCTTTTCCCTAAATGTCATCATTCTTTATTTTGTCTCTTAGCGATATTCCGAAGATTCTGTACAAACATGCCATTTTGGTTGTGACAAGTTTATTTTTGTCTTGCTCTGTCATTATTCATTTTCGACGTTAGCATGGTGTTGATACAATAATCGTTTTGAATAATGTCATTTTGGTGTTTCTATATATATTCATCATATATATATATATATAATAGATACACCCACACATTCCTAAATTCATAGCATTCTTACTTTAAGGGTTCAAAGTTCTCTTGATCAAGACTCCAAATTTCTTCAACTTGAACTCCACGGCAACCTAGAATAATGATTAAAAAAACAGGCACTGTTAAGCCGACAGGAATCTGAAAATGATAAAACTGAAAACTAAAAATGATAAAATATAAAAAGTACCAACAATTTACTGTGGCAGTGATATGAAAGTCCATAAAACTCATGTATTTGCTTCCACCAGTTCTGAGTAAACAATGGCTGAAAATGGTTTAAAAAAAACATAGAGGATTAACTTCATTGCACTCAAATTACCTCATATGTACTCCACCCCTTTCATAGAAGTGAGATGAAAGTATCACTCATAGCCTGTAATATTACCATTTTTAATATTAGTTAGCTCTGGTTGCATCAAAAAATTAGCACAATGTGACCAACAGATTCATCTGGTCTTTCCAAACACAAAAATGCATAGTTTGTTGCCTATTTTTGGTTAATAACATAGATAGTATAAATTGAATTCAAGTTAAATTATGCAAATTAGCCATCATTTTATATATTAACCTTACCAGCTCTATAGGCGCCTATAGCCACTGTCGTCATTACGTAACTAATGCAGGTAGGCTTCACCATTCACCCCCATTGATATGACCCAGTTCATCAGTAAGGAATCACACGAAAATAAGCGCATATGACATAGAATTCCTCCCAACAATGCTAGGAAAATGTCACAGCCTAATGGTCAAATTCCTTTACACATTACGATTATAAGGAGAAAGTTGGCTGAATTCTGTGAACAAATTTCTGAAACGACTTTGACCATTTTCGACGCCATATTTTACTATCAAATGTAGTATTATGTGGCATGGTAAGTGATCACCATGGAAAGTAATATCTACATGTTTTAATTGCTGTTTTAATTTATATTATAAGAATGTTCGTTTATTCATTGAAAAACACAAAAACACTATATATCTTGGGTGCCTGCATTTAAAATAAAAATGTATGTGCTGCTAGATCTAGTCTTGAATGAACGGACATGATTGTATGCGATTTCTTCACATTTTATTAATTTGTTCAGTCCATATTGTATTAGTTTTAATATGAAATAATATATATACAACAGAAATAGGTATTTAGGAGTATTTTATCAATGTTGCCACCCATTGCTCAAGTATTAGGGTCGTCAAGAAATTATATGTGCAATATTTTTAATGGCATTTTGAGATCCCCCCCCCCCAATTTCCAACTTGCTCACCACTGTTATATAACACATACAACAACAACAAAAGCACAGCATTATTCATTATTCACTCCTTTATTTGCATGTGGAAAATTATTTTGATATCTTTACACACATAAAAAAGTTATTGTGTTTACCAAACATTAAAAATGCAGTGCAGATCGGTCATTATCTGCCATTTTGTTTAGAGATATTCTTTCCTGCCATGCTCATACTGCAGCACTCGAAGCCACACAATACAATAATTTACACAGATAGCTCAGTAAAGCAAGAAACAAACAGGTGTGGTTGAGGTTTCGTGGCCTACCAAAATGGCAAGACATTAGCTGAGAAATCAGCTGCCTGCCCCACTACAACATCAAGTATGAGAATGGAAATAGAAGCGGTGACAGCAGCTTTCACTTGGCTGTCGACGCAACCACCAACAGACTCAGTGATTCTATCGGACTCTCAAAGTATGCTGCACAAGATAGAAAAGTGCATGATCAGAACTTAATGGGTTACTCTTCTCGACAATGCTAAGAGCATTACATGGATTTACTGTCCTGGTCATGCTCGGATCAGGGGAAACGAAAGAGCCGATGTGTTTACCGGTAAAGTTTTGCTGAACAGCACCGAATTAGCACACAATGCAATCAATAGATGCATCTTGTCTTCCCAAAAACAAAAAACAGTTTGCCAGATATTTTAACCTTAATAATTAAAATATGCAATAAATATACATTAAGTATTAATTTGTAGTTATGCTAATTAGATGTCATTAATTAGCTCTGGTTGTATTGAAAAATTAGCACACTGTAATCAACGGATGTGTCTTGTCTTCCCAAACACAAAAATGTACAGTTTGCCAGATATTTTAGCCTAAATAATAAATATGTAATAAATATATATTAAATATTCGGCAGAAATAAAGTACAGTTCTTCACTTATGACCTTTGTTCTAGTTTTGAGGTATTACCTAACCTTTGCAGTGTGATTGATAGAATTTGTATTTAAAATTAAGGTATATTAACTGAGAAGGTATATTAACTGAGAAGGCATATTAATTTGGAACAATTATTTATATTAGGGTTAGGGGTTAGGATTACAAATAAATTTTTAAACAAAGTAGTTATAAAAGTTATAATTTTAGATTATTCACGGCATCTATCAATATGGTTGATCGGTGAAAATGCAGCATATGTCTCCGTTGGGCTACAAATAGCACTAACATCACAAATTTTGTGATTCACACCTTAGACAAGAATTCTTAGAGAATTAATTATTAATTTTAACTAATTCTATTCCTTCATCCCCCAAATCTATAAACTAATTATAATCCTTCTAACCCCTCACCCCCCCCCCCCCAAAAAAAAATCTATAACCTTACGCAATTTATCTAACACTGCAAAGGTTTGGTAAAACCTCAAAATTACAACAAAGGTCACAACAGAGACATATACTCAATACTGAATTTTGGGGCAAAATGGCCTGTTGATCTTCCTGAGAAATCCATGTCAGCTAGATAAAAATGTAAAGAGTGCTAATTGAGAGTGCACAGTGAAGAACTAATCTTTACTTTTATCAAATATTCAATTGTAATTATGCTAATTAGATGTCATTATTAATTCGCTTGCATCAGATTAATTTTAAACAGATTCGCCTTGATTTCCAGAATAATAGAGGTACAGCTGAGACTGAGACTTGATTGAGGTATCGTTGAAACTTTCTAGGGCTAACTGGTATTTATAATACTGTCTGTAAACAAATTTTCATAATTTTGTCCTAATAATCAAATAATGTCTACTGAATTCATATAATTGTGTAGTGTAACTTACACTTGTAAGTGTCACAAACAAAAGTGAAAGTTGTGTCAACGAACGAAGCTTAGAAAAGTCTAGGTTGATGACATTTGTAAATTACAAACCTGACGATAACGTTTATTTGTTAATCCAACTACATAAAGTTATGTAGTTGGATTGATATACTAAGCAATGACATACAGAGCAAAATATATTTACAATGAACATACCAAACCCTTTGATCAATTCAGTGAAAACACCGGGATCACTTTCAATCAAACACCAGTCTCCTGCAGAACCCATGGTAAGAGTAGATTAGTTGATAATATGTTTCCGGTTGCGTTAAAAACTGTTCCCATAATATTGTTATGGAACTTATAATTTCACTGTCAATGCTAAAACTGGAATTTATTTTTAATTTTTTTCACTAGATCTTGATTTTCTTCAGTTGTCTGAAGTGATGTAATTACTGCGAGTGCCAAAATTAATATAGGTTTTTTAACCAATGAGATTTAAAATAAGATCTTGTGTGTGTGTGTGTGTGCAACATTGTTTTTTAAAATTACATTCATAACTAAGCGTGGTTGTAGAGATGTGCCACTATAAGAATGGTAAACAACAGCATAAATTGTGAATACATAATTCCCTTTAAAGAACAAATCATAATGCAACAAATGGGGTTTCAACAAGGTCCACTGAAATGGCACCTACTCGCCTTGCGTTTTAGTCAACATGTCAATTTTCGACCACATCGCATCCCTAAAACGATTTGATTTTATCGCCGAAGACGGATGCGTCGGGTTATTGCCGAGAAAAAAGGCGACACAACGCATTTACATTATCTGGGCTATATCATGTTGGTAACCTAGTGGTTAATTGTCCTGCCACAAGAAATATCCAGCGGGAATTTTAAAAAAAACGCCAAAGAAGAATAAGTCAATATTTCCAGTGTATATTCTCTAATAGTATGAATATCGGTTGTTTTACTTTCTCTAAGTATTGTTCTTCTGGGTGTTTCTTTTGGTCTACTCCTTGCTCTCTTGAATGGATACCTACAGGCAAAAGAGCAAGGGGTAGACCACAAGAAACACTCAGAAGAACAATACTTAGAGAAAGTAAAACAACCAATATTCATACTATTCATTATTCACTCCTTTATTTGCATGTGGAAAATTATTTTGATATCTTTACACACATAAAAAAGTTATTGTGTTTACCAAACATTAAAAATGCAGTGCAGATCGGTCATTATCTGCCATTTTGTTTAGAGATATTCTTTCCTGCCATGCTCATACTGCAGCACTCGAAGCCACACAATACAATAATTTACACAGATAGCTCAGTAAAGCAAGAAACAAACAGGTGTGGTTGAGGTTTCGTGGCCTACCAAAATGGCAAGACATTAGCTGAGAAATCAGCTGCCTGCCCCACTACAACATCAAGTATGAGAATGGAAATAGAAGCGGTGACAGCAGCTTTCACTTGGCTGTCGACGCAACCACCAACAGACTCAGTGATTCTATCGGACTCTCAAAGTATGCTGCACAAGATAGAAAAGTGCATGATCAGAACTTAATGGGTTACTCTTCTCGACAATGCTAAGAGCATTACATGGATTTACTGTCCTGGTCATGCTCGGATCAGGGGAAACGAAAGAGCCGATGTGTTTACCGGTAAAGTTTTGCTGAACAGCACCGAATTAGCACACAATGCAATCAATAGATGCATCTTGTCTTCCCAAAAACAAAAAACAGTTTGCCAGATATTTTAACCTTAATAATTAAAATATGCAATAAATATACATTACGTATTAATTTGTAGTTATGCTAATTAGATGTCATTAATTAGCTCTGGTTGTATTGAAAAATTAGCACACTGTAATCAACGGATGTGTCTTGTCTTCCCAAACACAAAAATGTACAGTTTGCCAGATATTTTAGCCTAAATAATAAATATGTAATAAATATATATTAAATATTCGGCAGAAATAAAGTACAGTTCTTCACTTATGACCTTTGTTCTAGTTTTGAGGTATTACCTAACCTTTGCAGTGTGATTGATAGAATTTGTATTTAAAATTAAGGTATATTAACTGAGAAGGTATATTAACTGAGAAGGCATATTAATTTGGAACAATTATTTATATTAGGGTTAGGGGTTAGGATTACAAATAAATTTTTAAACAAAGTAGTTATAAAAGTTATAATTTTAGATTATTCACGGCATCTATCAATATGGTTGATCGGTGAAAATGCAGCATATGTCTCCGTTGGGCTACAAATAGCACTAACATCACAAATTTTGTGATTCACACCTTAGACAAGAATTCTTAGAGAATTAATTATTAATTTTAACTAATTCTATTCCTTCATCCCCCAAATCTATAAACTAATTATAATCCTTCTAACCCCTCACCCCCCCCCCCCCCAAAAAAAAATCTATAACCTTACGCAATTTATCTAACACTGCAAAGGTTTGGTAAAACCTCAAAATTACAACAAAGGTCACAACAGAGACATATACTCAATACTGAATTTTGGGGCAAAATGGCCTGTTGATCTTCCTGAGAAATCCATGTCAGCTAGATAAAAATGTAAAGAGTGCTAATTGAGAGTGCACAGTGAAGAACTAATCTTTACTTTTATCAAATATTCAATTGTAATTATGCTAATTAGATGTCATTATTAATTCGCTTGCATCAGATTAATTTTAAACAGATTCGCCTTGATTTCCAGAATAATAGAGGTAGGCATTAGCATGTAAGATAATTTTAGTAATTTTGTGACAAGGTGGGTTATGTCCCTTGATATTTATTCCATTAGCGGCCATTTTGAAACCCAAAATTGTGGTCACGCGAGAGATGACCACTTTCTATTGTCATTTAGATAGCGTCCGTGACTAGAAGTGCAAAGACGTTATACTTTTCATTTGTGGGACAAGTCAGAGGTCAGTTTGATCTATTCTTCGAGTGGATTAACATCGTAGTTTTTATAAAACGTTCTTGGACACGCTGAAGTAAGTGAATTTCATTAAAATTAGCTGATATTTTTTAATAATTAATGCCTTAGATGTTGCCATTTGAAAACCAGATGCTTATTTTAATGTTGATAAGCCATTTGTTTGCACATGTATGAATTTTGAATGCATCATCTTCTTGTATAGTCTATCAGTTCAATTTTTCTAAACCTATGTCTATCCATTTTTTTTATGGGTGTACTTGTCCGCCATTTTTAATTTTTTACCAGCTGTTGTTTCTTGCTATGCTGATAGCAGGTAACAATTGTGTATTTAAATAAATATTTTTGTTTAAATATTGTAATTCTTATGTCTCTAATTTACATATGGCTTTTCTAAAAATCATATGTGCATCTGCTGTATAAATATCTAGATCATGAAAGGCTATGCTGCACAGCTGTTACTGGACCGCACCAATACCCCAGTAGATGTAATGAGGAAGATCCAGTCTCATAAGCAAATATAAATGTACTTGTGAAGTAAGTTGTGACGAAGAATTACAGCCGAGTTAACAATTTATGCAATATCTTAGTTGTTTACGATAAAACTCTTAGGAAGTTATGAGTATTTTAACATAAATAACTAAATATTTAATAATTAGACTTAAATTGAAAGTAAATTATGCAAATTAGCCACCATTTTAGCCTGGCATTTCCGAACACGAAAATGTATAGTTTGTAGGGTATTTTATCATAAATAATTGAAATATTAAATGAAAAGACTATTAAATTGAAATTAAATTATGTAAATTAGCCACCATTTTGAATATTAATTAGCCCCAATTATGTCTTAAAATGTGTGCAGTATATTCAAAAGATGCGTCTTGCCTTCCCGGACACAAAAATGTATAGTTTTATGCATATTTTATCGTAAATAACTAAAATATTACATAAATTGTTAATTCGGCTTCAATTCTTGGTCACAACTTTCTTCATCAGTCCATTCATATTTTATTATATGTTCTCATGTAATTATCTTTTCGTTAAATTTCGACAAAAAAATTCATAACTTTTCACAGAATTGACCTACAGACTTGGTTGAGGTGTCGTTGAATTGCAAATTTCAAGGGCTATCTAGCTGTGGTGTTTATAATGCTATAAACCCAATTTGAAAATTTAGTGCTAATGCCTAATAGAGGTACAGCTGAGACTGAGACTTGATTGAGGTATCGTTGAAACTTTCTAGGGCTAACTGGTATTTATAATACTGTCTGTAAACAAATTTTCATAATTTTGTCCTAATAATCAAATAATGTCTACTGAATTCATATAATTGTGTAGTGTAACTTACACTTGTAAGTGTCACAAACAAAAGTGAAAGTTGTGTCAACGAACGAAGCTTAGAAAAGTCTAGGTTGATGACATTTGTAAATTACAAACCTGACGATAACGTTTATTTGTTAATCCAACTACATAAAGTTATGTAGTTGGATTGATATACTAAGCAATGACATACAGAGCAAAATATATTTACAATGAACATACCAAACCCTTTGATCAATTCAGTGAAAACACCGGGATCACTTTCAATCAAACACCAGTCTCCTGCAGAACCCATGGTAAGAGTAGATTAGTTGATAATATGTTTCCGGTTGCGTTAAAAACTGTTCCCATAATATTGTTATGGAACTTATAATTTCACTGTCAATGCTAAAACTGGAATTTATTTTTAATTTTTTTCACTAGATCTTGATTTTCTTCAGTTGTCTGAAGTGATGTAATTACTGCGAGTGCCAAAATTAATATAGGTTTTTTAACCAATGAGATTTAAAATAAGATCTTGTGTGTGTGTGTGTGTGCAACATTGTTTTTTAAAATTACATTCATAACTAAGCGTGGTTGTAGAGATGTGCCACTATAAGAATGGTAAACAACAGCATAAATTGTGAATACATAATTCCCTTTAAAGAACAAATCATAATGCAACAAATGGGGTTTCAACAAGGTCCACTGAAATGGCACCTACTCGCCTTGCGTTTTAGTCAACATGTCAATTTTCGACCACATCGCATCCCTAAAACGATTTGATTTTATCGCCGAAGACGGATGCGTCGGGTTATTGCCGAGAAAAAAGGCGACACAACGCATTTACATTATCTGGGCTATATCATGTTGGTAACCTAGTGGTTAATTGTCCTGCCACAAGAAATATCCAGCGGGAATTTTAAAAAAAACGCCAAAGAAGAATAAGTCAATATTTCCAGTGTATATTCTCTAATAGTATGAATATCGGTTGTTTTACTTTCTCTAAGTATTGTTCTTCTGGGTGTTTCTTTTGGTCTACTCCTTGCTCTCTTGAATGGATACCTACAGGCAAAAGAGCAAGGGGTAGACCACAAGAAACACTCAGAAGAACAATACTTAGAGAAAGTAAAACAACCAATATTCATACTATTCAAGAACTGAACAGAATAGCTTTGAACATACAGAATTGGAGAGATCTGACCTCTGCCATATGCGCTAACTTCAGCGCAAAAGGAAAATTAATGAATGAATGAATATTCTCACGCTGCTATGAATATGAACCACATACATTTAACATTCGTACGTACCAGAAGTCCTCAGTACTGCAAGGACTAATTAGGCCTACTTGTAAACATAATAACACATAAATAAAAACAAAGTTTCTTCAGATATGTCTAAAACGTGTCCTGGGTCGACTACGTCAATCTTGCATGAGTGGTTCCGCTGCAGTGAACTTGCCTCGTATAGGCGCCATTGTTCCCTGTTTCCTTGGGTACCTGCCCGTATCTAGACTGAGTCGGATAAGTAATTGCTCAAAGAGTAAAGTTGAACTAGGTTGATTCGATTTCTTCACCGAGGTTTCATTCACCGACATCGTGCATACATACCTCGTCTAAGTTTGAGCTTTTACTCGCATTATCTTCGTACCGTATCAGTATTGTATCCCGCCTTTACCGTGCCACACATCCTGCCGACGGAAGATAGCTGACAGCTTGTTCTTGAGAATGCGCATGCTTGCATTATGGTTGCAATATTGTTATTCGTGCAGGCTCAACAATTGTTCTTCTCCTGAGATTTTCTTATTATGCATTTCCTATTGAGCTTTCGACATGACCGTCATCAATATAGAAGACATGTGCATAGAAAAAGTAAACATGGCCTGAAAGATCTATTTCTATTATTTCTGTGCAATTCACTGGTCGACCCGGGCTGTTCTTTGGCACACCAAGTATATAAATAGGGAAAAAACAAAAATCTCGACAATTGGAATCATCAAAAACGTAATGAATTCAGTCCAAATTAAGTAATGCAGTACTAAAGCCACTTTTCGGATATGACAACCCGACACTCCAGTCCAGCCGTTATTGTGAACTGTGCTGCAATGTGGCTGTTGCTGTGGGGATCGAGAGGTTATATTATGGAACTTAGTTTGTCTTGTGCCCCAAATTCTCATTCCATCTAAGTCTACTCTGGCTGAGCACGATCCATAAAGCATTAGCAAAATTGATTCGCACGAGCTTTGAAGCTATCTGTTTCCAGTGAGGTACTTTTATGATATTGGCTTTTTGTTATCTCTGGGATTGCTGTGCAACTCAGTATAATATTTATGTCTCTGTTAGTACATGTATATCTGCTTATATAAACCCTTGTTTGTTAATCCAAAACACGTTATTTAAAGGTATTAACTTCTTGTAATTTCTATCTATTTACTCAGAAATTAACATCGAGTCTAGTTGTCATCTCGGTTTGTTATTATCTTGCTTTCATCGATAATCATTTCCATAACATTAGTATTGCAAGTTTCTTTTGAAATTGAGAAGCAAGATCTGGAAGTTCTTTTTCACGTTCAACTATTAGATCGTTATGATCCGCAGAGGTACTCACAGGACGGCTGCAGATTGAAATTGCTATTTGTTGGTACTGTAGTTTAAGGTTTTTACAATAGCATATTAAATAACATGTGACAATGTGCATCAACGTCGAACCCCTGCAAAAATTTAAAAACAATGCTCCAATATCACATTGATTATAATATCACTAGTTATTTTGTATGATCCTCCATTATTTTGTATCCATTAATCAATCAATTGCCATCTCCGCAACGAAGTTTGCTGTAACGGACTTCCAACATCCCATGTCTCTTACCTTGGGCACTCTGTTAGACTGTAACCTGTCCATCCCGTGATGTTTCTCTCCCACGTGTATCTCTGTCTAGTTATTGCCCGCCTCCCCTTGGCTTTACCCTCAAGTAAACCTTCAACATGGCGTCATGTCTTTTACTATACCCAAAATACTTTATTTGCTTGCTCTTCGTTTGTTTTAATAGATCTTTTTTTCATACAAAGTATTGTTATAACATTTGTGTTATTTTCTTCTTTTTTATCGCACGAATTTCTCCATATTCTTCTATAAACATATATCCACATATTAAAGACATCAATTCGAGCTTCTGTTTGTTTCATTGTCCATGTTTCTGAAACATGCATTACTACAGAGTAGATGCAGCAATGATCCTCCATTGTTGTTTATAGACACATCACTGGTAGAACCTAATAGATCAGGGGTGTATGGAGGTGTCATGGAAGGGTAGTACCTCTGATGCTGAGGTTGTCATACTCCTTTGGAGTAGTTCTCTTATCCTCTGTCCTCACCTGACACTCAGCTATCACATGGGGCTCCCAGTAGCTGCCAGCATGCGGCAGCGGCCAAACCAGTTGAGGATAACCGAGGGGCTCGGGCCCGGAGGTAAACACAGTGCGTTTCTAACCAAGCATGCGAAGCCTGGATATGGCTGAAAGCTCTTATGAAACATCTGATGTTCAACAGACTGGAAGGCACTTGTCAACATCGCGTTGTGGAACGCAAAGGGCTTTGTGTGACACATAAAACACTGTGGTCTTCCACTGCATCCTGGTACATCTCCAGTCGTCTTGATTTGTCTTGCCACTAGAACACTGTTGGATCAGGACGAGATAGTGTGATCGACGAATAGCGAAACTCCTTCACGTGTTAAACATTCAGCGCTAGTCATTACTCAACTATTGTCAAAGATCACCTTCAACTCACATAATTAGCCCTGTGGCGATGAGGAAGTGGCGAGCCAGAAAGTGTGGAATACTCAAGCGATAGGCACAACCCTGCACTCTGATGGATCAAGGCAGATGGTCACTTTCTATTAAAATCAAAGCAGAAAAGGGATTTGGCAACACTCTGATCAACTGAGTAGCCCTGTTCAGGATAACTCTGCTATGGCTATCGGTAGAGTACTATAGGTTTTCTAATATAATTAATTAGGCCTTCATTCGTTATTTTTCTTGATTATTCCCTTGTTTTTTCATTGGCCAATATTTAAATACTTGGAATCGCATGCCAAAAATAGCCAATACTACTTTAAGTATATAAATAGTAACCAATGGAAAATGTGACAATAATCAAAAACGTACCGAATGAGGTACTGTTTACGTTTAGCAGTTATGTTTTCTATATCTGCCGAAGGTCACGGCTCTGCTCATAGAATAGCATGGTAAAGGGCTTAGAAAAGGTGTCCTAAAAAAGCCTGCCTAACTTAACATTGAAAGCATACTGTCGCTAGTTGGTGCATAACCACTGCAGTTGTAACACAAGAAAGGTTAGGAAAGCAGATCCTAAACCGATGGGCACATTTCGAAACAGTTAAATAAGCTATCAGCCTACAGTGAAGAAGCAATATATCGCACGCCGCAATACAACATAAGAGAATAGCTTGACATACCACCAACATATCAAGAAGTAAAGACTGCCATTGAAATGATGTCACGTGGACAAACTCCTGGTATAGATGTCAAGACCTCTGCAAGATAGAAGAAGAGGTGGTTATCCAGAAGCTTGCAAAGTCCTTTGTTAGTGCTGGAGCTCAGGAACACTGCTTCAAAACCTGAAAGATGTTTCAATTGTTCACCTATAATAAGACAAGGGAAATAAACGGTTCTGATAAACAACTACCGAGCGATATCGTTGTTATCCATAGCTGGTAAAACATTAGCTCGTGTAATGCTGAACCGACTTACACAGACACTTACAGATGATCTTCTGCTTTAAAGTCAGTGCGGATTATGTGCTGGTCGCGAGACAGTGGACATGATCTTTGCTGCCCGTCAATTCCATGAAGAAATCCACGAACACCAAGAGGAAATTTTACATGTATAGACCTCACAAAGGCATTTGCCACTGTGAACAGATGCACCGTGGAAAGTTCTCGCCAAATTTTCAACGTTTATCAACATTGTGCGACAGTTCCATGACGGCATGATGGCCGCTGTTATCAGTGATGGGATGTCATCACCAGCCTTTCCTGTAACAAATGGGGAAAATAAGGATGCGTCTTTGCTCCAACACAGTTCAGCCTAATGTTTTGTGCCATGCTTACCGACGCATCTAGATCACGTGACGTAGCAGGAATACACATAAGATACAGAACAGACGGTAAAACTTTCAGTCTTCGCCCTTTGCAAGCCAAAACTAAGGTACGAGACACGATGGTCATGAAACTCCTCTATTCCGATGGCTGTGCACTATATTCTGATTCTGCAGACAGTATTCAGGTCACCCTAAGACAGTTAGCTGAAGCCTGCGACAACTTTGGTTTCACCATTAATACAATGAGAACGTTTCAACCCACACCAACCAAACCACACTTAAATTCGCATATAAGGATTAAAGAAGAAGAGCTTCAGTCAATAATTTCACATACCCGTGATGCACTCTCTCACAAGATGTAAACATCGACATTGAGGTAAACAGCAGAATAGCGAAAGATATTGTCAGATTTGAAAGACTGCAAAAAAAAAACCAAAAAAAAAAAACGTATGGGAAAGAAGGGGAATAACAGCTATCACCAAATTTATAGTTCTTCAGAAATATCATCTCTTTTAAGCCCGTGAAACATGGACAGTATATGCCATTCACGTAATAAGATTAAACCACTTCCATAAAGGCAGCTTTCGTAAGATCCGTAACATCTATTAGTGAGATAAAATTCTAGCCAGTGAAGTACTGATGAAATCCAAGTCTGTAAGCATACATGCATTGTTGATGTAGGCGCAGACAAGCTGACAGGACACATGGTTCGCTTGAAAGAACATCGTCATCAAAAGAAGTTGTTATATGGAGAACACCAGACTTGGCCCCGAAGGCACTGAATCATTTCAAAATAGACACAAATTCATAGAATCTCTTGCACAAGAGAGACCCGAGTGGTATTGCAGATTCAATAGTCGCCGCAAAGAACCCCAGAAAAAAAGCTGCGCTACAAAATCGCTACAGAAGTAAGGCAAGAGCTGCTCAGTGGTTAAAATACTCCTCACACACATGTCCACATTGTGGTACACAATTCCAAGCACGCATATGACTCATTAGTTACAGTCGGATACACCGCATATGGGGGCCGCGTAGGGCAGTGGTTAACGCACTGGCTACGTATGTGAGTGTCCTGGGTTCACTCCGCATTTGAGGCGGAAATGTTATCAGATCGCAACGGCTCCCGGATCGACCAAGCCTTAAATTGGTACCGGATTAATCCGGGAAGTAACGACTTTGAGGTAGAGGAGATATCTACCGCCCTCATATATCAGAGCCACTTAAATGTGAGATCACTAACATCTCACACCCCTATATCATTAATAAATTCCATGGGTAACTTTACTACTACTTACCGCAGATATCATTATCTTCATCATTATCCCAACATACAAAACAGCATAGCCAGCAGACATGACAGGATGATACAGATTAAACGTAACAGTTATGGGGCAGCAGCTCTGACCTGGAGAAGACAGTGGACTTAGTCCTGACGACATGTCTAACAATACCAGCCGTAAAGGCTAAGGGCATGGTCTGCACAGTCACATTATTTAGTTGTGTATGTATTTTATCAAACCTTTGATAAGGCTTGTGTCTTCGCACATTTTCACATCCTCCCGAATCCGTTGGCAACATGTGGATTTGTCAGAATAGGTAGACGCCGCATGACTTACCTCGATAACATAAACATGTTGTACCGACTACGATAGCAATTATGAATATTGTTTTGTGTAAGATATTTTCCTGTAGTAACACTGATGCAAGCATGACAAAAACATCTTCCAACATAATTAATTAGGATCCCAATTTGTTGCGGCTTTTAATTATTGTTCGCATTTCGGTTGGTCACTATTTACATACTTTAAATCGCATGCCAAAAACAGCCAAGGCGACTCCAAAGTATATAAATAGTGACCAACTGAATACCAACAATAATCAAAAAAGTTCAAGTCTAAGAAATGTGACCAAGTTTATGGGCACAAACCACGAGTTCGCAAAATATTAATCCGGCATTATTGTGCGAAACTCTGCAGGGGAAAATAACCATTGTTAGGAGAAACTATCTATCAAGTCCCTTTGCTTGCTCGAAATTAATAAATATAGCTTGGCCGGTAGATTTTTTTTAAAAAGGGGGAGGGGGTAGGATTATTGTTAGTGTTCTAGTATTTAAGTAGGATGTTTAATGGTTGAGAGGGATGGTTCCACGGGTTGGGTAAGGGTGAGGGAAAAGGAAACATATGTTTGGGAGGGGCATATTGTGGGCATGAGTGTGTAGCGGCACAGAGAGGTGCATGGGAATGGGCGGTTTTTCGGATGACCAGTTACCAGTATCTGCGCATGTCCTCAAAATAACATAGAATGGATTTACGTTGTTTTGCAGGCTAGATCGCCACATTTATTCTGCTAGGTATCTGCTTACGTCGTTGCTCAGTAAACAGACATCTGCGATTGCTTTAGCCATTTTGAGTTATCGTCGACTCGTCTGCTAGGTGTTCTTGTCACTTTATATTTCTGTGACGACACCGGAAGATGCGTAGACTATAACAGAGATTACATAACTCTGCGCATAATATTACAAAGTCATTAAAAAGTTGAACTGTTATCAAGTCAGTTGGTCACATCTGACGGTCATGTACCATCAAAAACGTAACGAATGTGGTACTAATTAATTCTGTTGGAAGATGTTCTATACAGCAGACGGTCTCGATACACATCTTTTCAAATTGATCTATCCTACCATTTTATGTATTCTTATATTGTCTTCTCGAAGGCAGACGAGCAAGAGGTAGATAGAGATACGTGGGAGAATAACGACATGAACATGCTAAAGTCTAGCAGAGTGCACCATCAAGGCAATATACAAGGAATGTTGGAGGTCCGTTGCAGCCAACCATTGCGGAGATGAAACTTAATGATGATGATTTGTCTTGTATTGTATAGAACGTGTGTTGTGTCCACTTGCTTCGTGATATCGTTGTTTCTGATTGTTGTTCCTCTTCTTCTATAGGTCTCAAACGTCTACAGATAAGAGTAATACTATCTAGAGAACGTAATACGACGTATCATTGATTATAGCTTGACCTGTATATATATCTGTGGTATATCAAATATACAACATTCATCTGTGTATATCTGTGGTATATGCAATTCCTATTGGACCAAGCCGAAAGGAGAAGTCTCCTGGGTATGAAAGAAAGCTCACAAACCTCCTCACTGCACATAGGAATAAGAGCTAATCGCTCGTAATTCCCGGGGTTCTCAAACAACAACAAACATATATATTTTTTATTTGACAAGTAAACATTAACACTAAAGAAATGGATACGTTCACTTTTATTCAATGTAAACTTCCGTTTTAAAAAACCAACAACACACATTTAGGTCTATTATATAGTAGAGATGTATAGTGGGATGTACTATTATCCCAGTGGTCTTTTTTTTGAACGGAATATTATATTATCCAAGTGGTACTTTTATTATCCAAGTGGTACTTTCAATGGGACTTCATGTCAGTGTTTATATTACAGTCATTTTGTGTTTTCTCATATATTTTAGATGAGCAGAAGACTAACAGTTGCCAAAGTGACTGAGCTTCTCGAAGAAAGTTATTCTGGATAGACTTCACTTTCAGATAGTAATAATAGTGATAATGATATTGCTGATATTAGTGAAAGCGCTGATGAAGTGATACAATCTACATCATATGAACTTTCTGAAACTGTAACTTTGTTACACAGACAATACAATTATTTGGTCTGTCACATCCTGATATATCTTTAATTATAATTGATACAAATTTCAAGTTCCAGAACATAGACCAAGTCAACCACCAGTCAGCATATGATTACGTGAAATTCTAACATATCTTTCAAACAGATGTTTTCCAAAAGTTCGTTTATTGCTCAGTGTAGAAATGAGGGAATTGACATACACAATGTTAAAGAAAATGCCGGTTTTCCTCACACAAATGAATGAGAAATAATGATTATTTTGGATGTGACTCTTTTGTAATTTGTTACAATCACCTTCCAAACCTTAGTGATTATTGTTCCATCAATTCTTCACTAGAAAATTATTGTGTGAAAAATGCTATATTCAGAAACAGATTTCAATTGTTAAATTTCATAATGTACTTAAATCACCCCTCAAAAAAGCCAGAAAACACAAGTAAAGTGCATTATGTTGAGGAACTTATCAACTGTGTGAAGTATACATTTCGCAGAACTATGACCGACAATTCATTTCAAAGCACATATAAATCTCTGATATAACTCAATGGCAAATCCGTTCTCAAGTAGTATCTACCATTGATTGAAGTGTCAAAATTTGGGAGCGATGTTATTCTAAAAGTGGTTACATTTTATATCTAAATGTTTATGCTGGAAATACTGAAGACAGATTTCTCTGAAGGTAACCTTGGAGAAAATCTAGTGAGCACACTTTATTCAAGTATTCAACGACCTGATGTTGTTGTAGTATTTTCCAGATTTTTTTACAAGTGTTAAATTTCATGAAAAACATTCCCTTTGTTACTCTTGTGACATGTATTGTGACAAGGAAAACATTCCTAATTTTGTGTCCAAACTGAAACACGGAGAATCTGAATTCCGGATAAATGATAATGGAATCGGTGCTTCGCCTTGGCTGGACTCCAGAGAAATGATAGCACTGAGTAATTGTAATGAACCACTAACTGTCAATGTAAAAAGAAAACAGAAACATGGAAATAAACTAGAAATCCAGTGCTCAACTACAATATCTTTTTATAAAGAAATAATGGGGTAAGTTGATCTTTCTGATCAAAAATTCAATGTGTATGACTTTCATAGAAAGCCAACGAAATGGCACAATATGTGTCAATACAAATGTCTGTTGTAGTCAATGCACACATTTCTTTATCAAACAGCGAAGAAACAATCTGCCATATTGTGAACTTAGCAGAACAGATGTTTCTCCTGGGTTGTCAGTCAGCTAGAATAAAAAGACAAACTCTCAGTACTGATGGACCTGGCTTCAAAAGAAGTAGAATCATGCTCAATATAATGATCATATGCCATTGAAAATCGAGGTAGAAGACGTTGTGCTAAAGGCTCCCAGTCAAAAATAGACAAGAGAGCAAAATTCATGTACTCTACTTGTCAGTTGCCTTTGTGTCAGGCATGCTTCACTCCCTACCACAGCTTAACTAGAAATAACTTAGTTCAATAAAGTCACATTTTCACTTATGCTGTGTTAAGTTTATCATATCCTTACTGTGCATTCTGTTGATGAGGACCACTTTAGACACTACACTATCAATGGGATATAATATCAGACTATATATAGTCAGTGTGATATTATGTACCAAGCTATTTTTAGACCTACTACCTCATATACGTTTTAAAAAAATAGCTAAAAATGTTTTATGTATCATTCACACCCATGTTTTATAATAAGATAACAAATTTGCATATTTAACCCCCAAAAAATGGGTTTTCCTAGTAGATGCCAAAACATTGCTCAGGTTGTTTTTAATCCCAATTATTAGATAGTCACTGCACATGACAATTCGCTGACCTTTGTTTCTACATACAACAGCAAACATGGCTGCTACCAAAACATGACGGTTTGAGTCTTCCAAGAAATAAACAGGAATCGGTTGTGTTTCTACAAAGCAGAAAAAGTAATATCTGTTGATAATATCTGTACTCTACATTTCTTCTGCGTGCTACACAATGGGAGGTTGGCTCTCTCAGTGTGAATACACAACAATAACGCGCACGTACATAATTTAACTGAAACAGTTACAGTACAATTGATTGCCATTTTACTATCTGCGCGTTGGTAGTTAATGAGTTTGCCTCTTTTTTGGTGAGGCGTGCACCTTTCAACCAGTGGACAAAGTCCAATTTGGTTATATCAGGACAAACTACCATAAAATATTAGAGGTAACAAAGACCCCAATGAGATTGTATTGTGTGAGTGTGGGTAGGAATGGAGAAACAATACACACTGTGTCACATTTCTATATTACACGTTATCAAGCAGAATTTTTGTGGAAATCAAGGACAACAACCACAAACACATTTTCCACTTCTCTCGTTGTTATGCAAGATTATTTGTCCGAATAAAACTAACTGCATTATTTCTTATTGTGTCCCTTGTATAAGGTTTTTAAATCTCTTTGTACCCTAGTTACGGGTAAACTTTATTTCAATAAAGTTTGTTCCGTTTAATTAGTGTTGGTCTCTACTATGACAGTACCAAAACATGTATGGTACTGAAAGGGCTATAGGTAGGCCGGTACACAAATATTTTTATTTTATTTTGACCCTTGTCCTATATATGTATGAGGTATGTTAGGGAAAAAATGGATGCAGAAGATATCTGTAACATTTAGAAGAACAAACTGAATTAAATTTGGAAATTGAAGAATAATTATGTACATTTATTTTACTTTTGAGTACTTCTTCTAAATTTCATTTCCGTTTTCGCCAGTATGATTTTTAAGTCCTGTCGTAGTTCCCACCAGAATATTGAATATGATTTTCCAGGAACCCCCCATACACCATTCAAATTTACAAATCCCTGGTCTTCTGGGAACCACCAACCAGCCCCTCGATTTCTCCGGCCTGCTATATCCTTTAAACCATGGTCATAGGTTGAAAATTGTTTCAATGAATTGGATGACATACCGAAACCTCTATCGTACAGCCCGCCAACTGTTAGCCTATATTCATCTCCAGGACCAATAGAAAATGTCGGATATATTCTTGTGTAATTGATGCCCTCTCCCATAACGGTCATGTCAACTCGCAACTGGTTTTTATCTCCATTCTGCATCACAAGACGTCTGATGTTTTTTAGGCCTAACCAATATTCACCTTCCACGGAACCAAATCCTTCTTCGTAATCAGCGAAATTCCGGTAGAAGTCGACTTTGCCGTTAAATCGTTTTTGAAATATTGTATAAATTTCCCGTTTTCCTATGACGTCACATATAACATTTATAGGGCCCAAACCGTCCTCTGGTTCTACTCGGACGATGTGCTGGCCTGGGGTTAAAGTGAAGTAAATATCGTCACAACTAGTTGGATTACGACATTGACTTCTCTCAGTTGAGTTTAATGTCTGAATAGCATCCTGTAACAAAAATTCTCCTTCTTGCTCCACTTCTGCCTGTTCCTTATGAAGTCTGGTCATTTCTGACAAACGTTTCATCAATAGCTCTTCATTTGGTTCTTCCCAAGTAACATTAATACGCTTACTAAAGAATACTGGACTTCCATGTTCTCCAATCCCTGAAACATCACATACATATTCGCCAGACAGTTCTGAGGTTGGATTATTCCAGCTAATCACAAAGCTAGCTTGGTTATGATCGATTGTTCCGTTAGCGGTAATATTACTACGTCCAGATGTATATGTTGTTCCAGACGTTATTCTAATCCGTGCAAACAAGCACTCATATCCATTTAGAATTTTAAATATCTCAAAGCTACCTACTTGAGATACATTGAGTTTTAGAAGATCCGGTATAGAACAAGAGATATCTAAACGTTTGGTGAGTCCTACACGAATAACGAAAGGTTTAGCAACAAAATGAGGACCTGTGAGAATTAACTTTACCGAAATTTGTTCAGAGGATATGAAATCATTGTTGACATCATATACTTGACACGTGTAATCGCCATTAAGACTTTCTTGGAGACTGGTCCATCGAATTCTCAGATATGGTTTGGAAGTTATATCGTAGGAAACATGGCCTGTTACGTGCGCATTTGACAGGTTGGACGACGGTCCGTCCTGACTGTAAGAAACAGACACAGATGCCAAATCTTCCAATAAGTGCCCAGTAGACTTTAATATGACCAACTTTCCAATGTTTGTATCATTGACGATATTTGTTCCACTCAATCGACAATGAAGTTCTAGTTCATCAAATTGCTGTTCAACTGTGAAGGTCACCTGGCATTCTGTAAACAAATAAAAAATAAATAAAAGATGCGCATTCTCATAATTGTTTATAAAATAAAGCCTGAAATTTAAATTACAATTTAAAAAAAGCGTTAATACAATTTATAGCCTGAAACAAACCTTAATTGTATATTAAATTTCTCCATCAAGTCCAACTTCACGAAGTGAAGATAGGACTTAGCTTCGCCAACAGAGGCTGGCAAAATAAAATTGGACGAGCCACCCCTACATCGAGCAGGAGCACACTCTGTCAAAACAAGCATAGGTCCTGATGTCTGAGATACCAGGCCGAAAGACGCGTCAGCAACCATGATATCATGCATCCTGACTAGATTTTTCCCCAAAATAATTTTAAAAAAAACATCGTGTTGGTGCCTGCCCTATGAAGTTCCCCAGGTACGAGTATGTGCATTCTGATCCTCGACAGAATTCACCCACTAGCTACTGGAGGTCGCTCTAGTCGATGTTGGGAAGCCATGAGGCAAAAGAGGAAAGAAAGCGAATGACCAACATGACATAACGATAACTCCTCTAAACATCATGCACCTAAATGCAGATAGAGTTCGCAACACCGACAAACAGAGCTATAGGAAAATATCTTGCATCAGAGATTACATGTTGCATACAAAAAATCCATCTCCTCGAAAAAAAACCAACAACAAATACCTCCGAGAATACCAATCTTGGCAGGAAAGATTTAGGAAAGGGGGCATACTAATACTAGTAAAGAATAACATCAATGTCATAAACCAAAGCACGAATGGAAGTTGCTGAATACCAGATACTCCACACAAAGAACACCACCGTCGAAAAGCACATACAAACTACTACTGCACATATGACATCGCATTAAACATGACTATCATTAAAATCCCAAAAAGCACTTCCATGCGTTTGGAGACTTTAATAGCCACAACCAAAGCTGAAGACACAATAAATTAGACAAAAGGAGAGAAGAGATCGAAAGTTTGCAAGATGACAATAACATAATCCTCCTCAATACTTCAATGGATCCAACACCTTTTGACTCAAAAAGAGGGTACAATTCTTCCACAACAGACGTGACATTCTGCACCCTAGAATTATTACAATAGTAGAAAGAACAATAGTTGAACAACTTTGTGACAGTGATCATGTACCAGTCATCATACAAGTGAACACTATAATAAGTACAAGACCAAAGACACCATGATTAAATTATAAAAATGCAAAATGGCACCATCAATAACACAGAGCAAACCTACTCACAAAAGACATATAAGTAAGAGGCATAAATATAAATACAAATATAAGGGAATTTATTAAAGGAATACTACGGACAGCTACGGGAGACAATACCAAGAGGAACGAAGAACACTTTTGGATGACTCCAAACTACAGGAAGAACTGGCCCAAGTATGTAATATGGCCAAGAAGCAAACATCCAAACAGAGCCACATCATACTGCAAAAGACTAAAGCGAAGTTTACTAAAGAAAATACAGAAACACAGATACAATTCAGGAATGTAAAAACAACAAAAATAACTAATCTTTGACAAACAACGGGAGGGGAGAGAAAACTCTGGAAACTAACCAAGCAAATAAATGATGATAACAACTCTCAGCGACACATAATTACACTGGAAGATACCGGTAAACTCTACACTGGCAAGCAAGCAGCAGACTTGTGTGCATAATTCCGTAGAAAAGAAAATACCATAACCATCAATGCTTGCAGACAACGATATATTCACAAAGGAATAATCAATAGGAAAAACACAGTCCAGATGTCATGTCTGAACAATTCACGTAAGAAGAACTAAACTGATCAATAATTAAACTACAAGATAGAAAATCCAGTCAGGCGTTTTGCTCTGGTATAGGTACAATCATGCTTATTCAGGATGGTCTTGATGTATATCCATCTTTTCCTAGGTATGCCCTAGACTCTGTACCATGATTCCATATTGTCATAACTCTTATGGGAAGTTGGTTATTCATCCTAATTCTTCTTCTTCTTCTTTCGTTCACTTGAAACATGTCTATATCTGTAATTCTGTCTCCTTAATAAAACTCACTGTCTTTTGTAGCTCATACAGTGTCCCATAGAGCTTTGATTCCAGTGTTGTTTCCTCTGGCCAATATGTCTGTCTCAGCGTTTCATGCTCAGAACACTCTTGAAGTATATGTTTGGCACTCTGTGCTGCCTGTCCACATGTACACATGGCTGTGTTGCCAATCTTGAACTTTGTATACATGTGACTGCGGAGTCGGTTGTGTCCTGTTCTGAGACGTAGAATTAAAACTTGTTCTGGTCTGTTCATAATATGATAGTCATCTTGTGTTGGTGTTTGTGGCTTTCTTATTGACTTGATCATCTGTTTTTTTCTGATGGTAGGTGATTGGTATATCTGGTTGGTCTTCGGCAGCACCTTCCTTAGCCAGTTGGTCTGCTTTTTCATTTCCTGGTATTCCACAGTGAGAGGGTATCCACTGCATGGTTACCCTATACTGGTAAGACAATTCGCTAAGTAGTTTTTTCAAGTCTGTTAGTTTTTCAGACTGGAGAGCTTGAAGCACTGACCTTGCATCTGTCAGGAATACCACAGGCTGTAGGTCAGAGTTGGAGTTCAGCAGTTTTTTAGCTGCCACACTAATTGCCTGGATTTCTGCATCATAATTATTGCAGAATTTTCCTGTCGGTGTTCTGATTGTATCTCTAGGCTTATGTGGATATTCTATATATACACCTGCACCTCCATTCCACACTGCATTCTGTGCTGACTCATCTGTGTATACTCTGACCCATATATCTTGTGGATATTCCTCATCCAGGAAACTGAGGGTGACTGTCCTTCGCTGCACACTGTTCTGTTCGTCCTCGCTTAGTATTCCTTTCACATGGGTCTGAATGTATAATGGCATTCCATGCCTTTCACTCCACGGGGTTTGTTCTGGTACAGGCCTTAAGGGGCTGTCAACTTCAGATTCATCCTAATAAGATGTCCAAAACATGTTCTCTGTTGTTTCTCTTATATATTCGATGCTCGATGCGATACCTGTTATAATTCTGATGTTCTAACTGCGCATTTTGTCGAATCTCGTGACTCCAATAGCCTTCCTTAGACATTTAATTTCGCAAGTTTCGATCTTTCTGTTATGCGTAATGTCAGTTGCCAAGTCTGACAATTGTAGGTACAGAGATACTGGAGCAAAACGACACATTATAGCACACATTAGCAGACAATCAAGATTTTTGGGACATGTGATGTGAAAAGTAAAATTTGAACATTTAGTAGCCACCGGAAAGATGAAGGAGAGAAGAAACAGAGAAAAAACAAAGAGAGACATTTCTGGAAGGGTTGTCACTGTGGCAGGAAAAAAAGTGACCAACTGAACTTATTAACAACACTTTAATTAACATAATTAATAAATTATGTATCATGTAGTTCTTCAAGGTTTATAATTGTCTCTGACTCTGCTTCTTGTGTTCGAAGCAAAATTGTATTGTCTATATATATTATCCATGTTTACAAGAAGACCTATCTGCCCTTGTATAACTAATACGGATATTATGTTATATGTTTGTTGTTACTGAGGATATTTCAATACCTGTACGGGATGTTTGTTGTTTTGTAATAGTCTTTGTCTCGATCGGTCCGTTCGGGTGACTTTGTGTGCAAGGTTTGAATGGCTTGACGAAATCGCATCTTTTTTTGGAGATGCAGTTAGTCAAGTACGGAAGAACGCGTGTTCAAGAGTTAGGCGATTTGGTGCCGTTGAACGGACTGGTTCAATTCCCTTTAGTCTCAAGAATTTAAAAAAAAATATCCTCTGGCTTCCTACTTAAATTTTCTTGTGTTCATAACTACTTACTCTTCTAATCTATAAACTGAAACAAGGTGTGAGAGACATGTATGCTGATGGCCTGGTGATGTGTTGTGTAGAAGAACATCTGATTATTGTCAACAAGAAAATACAAACGGCAACAGACAGCATACCAGCATGGACAGAGAAATGTATGGTAAAGATCAATGTTGAAAAATCCTCAAAAACATTCTTCGCGCACTAAAATACTGATAAACCAAGAGAGATACAACTTGGAAATTCATGTATCAAAACAGAAGAGAAGCCGGTGTAGATAGGCATAGACATCACACTTGCTACGGGATTGAGATGCAGGCTTCACATTGAGAAAATAGAGACAAAGGCAGGAAGGAAACTTGCCATCGTGAAAAAATCTAGAAGAGGAACCTGGAAGGGGGAAGAGATATAAAGCAACTTTAATGAAGGTATATGCAGGTTCAATTAGACCAGTTCTACAATACGGATCAATAGCTTGAACTACAACAGTGAATTCCTATCTGCAAACTCCGGATAATGTACAAAATCAAGCACTTCACTTTCACAGTTGCCATGACGACCTCATTCATAAAATGGAAAAACTTACAGGCATCATCCCCTTACCATACACACAAATAATATGATCAAAATCCGTGCAGAACGTACACGATCATGCAAGCAAACGCAATGAAGACTAGTTTCTTCTGACTGACCTAGTCAGTGGAAGGCTGAAGAGAAATAGTTTTATTCATCGGTTCAAAAATCTAAATAGGAATACAATGATAACATATTCAGACAAAAGTAACACATAAATAATACCAACAGATTTCCTGGTTCCGTGGGAGCAATTTCAAAATCCCACTATCAGAACCACTATAAACAACACATATTCTATAACTGAATACTCTCTAAACAGAAACAACAACAATAGTATACAACATATGCAACGTGATTGAATATTTGTACTCCAAAGAAGTATGGATACATGTATATACGGTTGAATCAGCAACTAGAGCAGTGAAGAATGAATGAGCTGTAGTTTACATAGAATATCCAGAAACAGAAAATGAATCCACATATTCACCAACTGGAATCTTCTGCTGCAACTACTCTGCGGAAGTATATACCCTAAGCATTGTTTAATTAAAAACGCAGGCCACATGTCAATAGGTAGTGTTTCTTACTGATGCAATGTGTGCCTTACAATTCCATGACAGCGATAAACTGCCAGACCTGAAGGAAACCTATGAGATGTGAGTATCCAAAGAAGAGTAGTACTACAGTGGATATCGTCCCATTGTGGCATACCGGGAAATGAAAATGCAGATATGTTAGCATAAATGGAGCAACACAGGAACAGAAAGACAAGGAAATCACATACCAGGAACACAGAACCCTCATCAAAATTAATAGTAAAGCTGGCCACCCAAAAACCAGTTATCAGAATGGAACAGAGGTGAGCAAGCTATCACCTTCCGCATCAGGTCAGGACACAAAAGACTAAACAGCTGTGAAATAGACAAAGGCTGGTTCTATCACCTGTTTCCACGGAACTGACCGTACAAACCGCGGAGCATTTCCGGCAAGACTGCATTACACTAAACCAGTTAAGAGAGGAGCACTGACCCACAGAGACAGATATCCACAGAAATCTATTTGGGAGCACCGAGGAGCTTTCAAATACAATGACATTTTTCAAGAAAACCGGACTTACTCTGTAAAGATGTTAAACTGTGAAAAAGAAGAAGGTATTACATCTATACCAACACTAATAACACTGCTACGGATGCAGCGCGACTTTCAATAATTATACATGACCTGCTGGCTCACCGGAAGTCATAATCCCGTGTTTTTCATTGGTCATTTTAAGTATACTTTGTATCGATAGCCAATAAAATTCACAGGAAACATAAGTATATCACATTAGATTGGTGATTGCAAATTTAGTTCACATGTCGTATAGTGTCCATGGTCACGGATGGAGCTAACAGAAGGAAATTTCCTAAACCCTTCTCATCGTTCTATAATGATTGTAAATAAGGTACACACCCCTGTTGCCATAGTATCTCCGTCTCATGTCAATGCGCTGATAAAGTAGGAAAATGTATCATTTTTGTGACTTGTTCGTCCATTAAAAGTGTTCTTATGTATATTTATAGAAATACTTAATGTCTGTACTTAATTTTGTGTATGTCATAGTTCATACTTTCTGACGAATTACAAATGCTGATCTGGTCGTATTTATCCAAGAAGATTATAATGTAAATAAAACATATTATTATACACAAACTCTTACAATACTTGACACAACTTGAAGTGGTTTTAATCTTTTTAATGTTAAAAATAAATAACTAGCAATAAATAAAAGAACAAGAACTTTTTTGCACATTCCGGTCGACTGGGACCTTTCAAGACATACACAAACACCGAACACGAAACATTGAACTGCAAATGACCAGCTGGAGACCTCCTTCTTACAGCAGGACTCTCCACTTAATGAGAGAAACACTAAAATCATTGTTGTATTATGTGCGTTGAAAACGTATGTAAATGATGTGCAATAATTTTGAACGAACATAATTCAACAATTATTTTAGTCTCTCTCTCTTTACGTGGAGTGTCCTGCTGTAAGAAGGTCGTCCCCATGTTATTATTTGCAATTCAATGTTTCTTGTTCGGAACTTGTGTGTTTCTTGAGAAAGGTCACAGTTGGACCGAAACGTGGAAAAAGTCCTTGTTCTTTTGTTTATTGCTAGTTATTTATTTTTAACATTGATAGTTATGCTTTAATAGTAGCCTTTGTACTTAAAGTAGTATTTATCACTTACTCGTTTGGTTACTGAGGCGCTCTCCATGTTGTTGGACATCCTCTGACAATTTGATTATTTATATTTACTTTTTTCAGTATTTTACGAATAATGAACAACGAGTCAATTTTTATAGTTATCTCGTAGAATGACTGTATAAATGGATAATGAATGTGAGTTTACCCTGGGTATCATTATAGTCATTAGGTGCCTTTCATACTGGCGTAGACGATAATGCATCTCCACAACTCTCTACTTCCAGAATATTTTATCAGAACTGTTGTTGGCTATTGATTATGTCTCGATGTCGGAATATCTACATTTCTCACGTTTGTCTTCTCGATCACTATGCGTTCTGTCATGCCCGTTGTAACCATGTTCTCCTGACCCACATTCCTCATGTGTCCAAAATCTAAAGGTAACCCCAAGCTCACATTTGATTCTTACAGAAACTTCTCGTTACATCTTCTATCTGTCCATAGTACTTTCAATAGTATTCTACAGAACCAAATCTTCTTTGCACCTACCCACTAATTTTCCACTAACATGTATATATATATATATATATATATATATTGTCCAAGTCTTGCATCAGTGTAATGAATCGGTGTTATGTTTCGCGGAACATTCTCTTCCTCCCTTTAATGATAGGGACATATTACACATTAAATTCTCCATGTTTATGAATGCTGTCTTTGCCTGCCTCATTCTGTATATTTTCTCTGCTGAGCTTCCATTATACGATACACGATCTACTACGAAACAATAACATTCGTCAAGTTTCGCTATCAATTACCTAGGTAAACATTGTAAGTTGACAATAAATGAGCTTCATAACGATGATTTTGTATGGACCTGTGTGCAGTTTCACTTTATTTCATTCTTTTTTTAAATTTTATTTTCACTTTATACCCCTTTATGCCTAGCAGTGAAAGTGGTAAAATAGTTCTCTGGAGACGAAAGATAAAAATTCCAATGTCGGATAACAACACGAAACAGGAAATGTGTGGCTGGGGTAACGCAGGGACAATATAAAAATGAACAGAAATAGGTATGCGTGTTACCAAATATGTCGATAATACCAAAATATGTCGATAATGCATAAATATGTCGATAATACCGAAGTATGTCGATAATACCAAAGTATGTCGATAATACCAAAATATGTCGATAATACCGAAGTATGTCGATAAAGCAACCTAGGAATGATATATATTGACGGACGGCGTTTAAACCAAAAAAATCTTCAAGGCACAAACGAGCAACATACAATGGATATTATAAATAAAATAATCATATAATGTAAGAGAAAAGCAAATGAAGATGGTACAAGATAAGAGATGAAGATGAGAGAGAGAGAGAGAGAGAGAGAGAGAGAGGGGGAGGGGGTAAATACGGCAAGAACAGAAGAGAGAAAGGAGAAGACACAAAGCAAAAATAATCAAACAATAGGAGGAAAATATTACATTACATTATTCATACATTATGTTTTTATTTGTAATATCCATTGCCTGTTGCTTGTTTGTGTCTCTGGATATGGTCTTTTTGTGTTCTTCATACATGTTTGTTGTCGTTACTTGTTTTATTTCTGTAATTCAAATTTTGCATGGTCTACCCCGGATTTGTATATATCGTGTCTGTATGTATAACAATGCTTTTTGATGGGGCACTATCTGATGGTAGTCTAGTAGCATGTGAAAACCACTTAATCTGGTTTTTTTTCTGATGTAATCCATGATTTGCATTGTGTTTGTAAGTCTTCTGATGTTTTTATTTCTGTTTCTTTCATTATTAGTCCAATAATTCTACATAGACATTTCTGTTGTAACAAGTTTTCTTTAGGATTTTGTTTGTAGTGTCCAAGTATGACATTGGTTTCATAGTGATAGTTTGAAAATCGTTTTATACAGTGAAATGTGGTGTTCATGTTCACATGTCTGTTTTAAAAAAAATAGGAGACATCTGTCATAAGATATTGTACGCTGTGTTCCATCTATGTAGAATTTATTTGTTATGTTTCTTGATTCTTGATTAGAAACTGGTCTCACAGCACGTGGGGCATTCCCATAAGTGCCCCGCCCTCTGTTCCAGCAGCCATCCGATTCGATGGTGTTTCGAGTCTAATGTCGCCGTAACAGATGTCGACATCAGAGCACAACTCTGGCCCCTGCGACAGGTTTCTTTGTTGTTCCTCCCACCCACGCCGTGTCGATAACTAGTTCAAGCACAACGTCGGCCTGTCGAACAACATGGTAAGTCTTATCGACTAAGGGATTGTATAGATGACGTGCCATGAAGCTTCTATAAGAAGATAACCTCAATATAAAGGCATGTCATCTACTAAGGTTTTTTTGTTGCAAGGTTGGTTTGTCTAGAGAACCATTGGTCAGACCCACAGACGTAAATGTTTATTATTTGATGATATGATCTGTCATAGACAAGTGAATTCTTTCACGACAAGTGAATTCTTTCACTTAGTTAATTGGACATCGATGAAAAGAGTGGTGTTTCTGTTTTTGCGGGTAACATTACCTATTTTTGATATTTCAATAACATCATCTCAAGTCATGTTTTCAGTCACCAAAAACATTAAAAAGAATTTACAAAATGGACTTACCCACAGCGGTGACGACAAGTAAGAACAAACATAATATTGTCATGTTTTCTAACTTAGAAACTAGTCTCTCAATAAAAAAAACAAAACGTTATGGTTGTCTACGAATATAAACGTGTAGTACACACAGCCAGATCCCTCGTGTTAACATGCATTAGACAACACAGCCCTTTAGTACATCAATTATTTCACTAATTGCATTACAGACGTAAATGGACTATTTGGGTCAGCAGATCGTCCTAGTTTTTTTGGGGGGAGTTTAGATTCACGTTAGATAATTGTGAGGCTGATAGTAGGGATATCACTTAACGACAAATTCTGCTTGGAACAATTAGTTTGAGAACTTGCGTAATAAATTCGGTCAAAACCTCAGGCTACGAAGAACGAATACTAGGAGGCAGTAAGACACAAAGAGTAGAGATGGATAGCAAAACAGTGACTCGTTATACGTGAACCGAATTTTTGTTATATAATTATTTTGGCATAATGGCGAGCTACATAATGTTTGCCTACATGCAAAAGAGCAAGGGGTAGACCAAAAGAAACACTCAGAAGAACAATACTTAGAGAAAGTAAATCAACCAATATTCATACTATTCAAGAACTGCACAGAATAGCTTTGAACAGACAGAATTGGAGAGATCTGACCTCAGCCTATGCGCTAACTTCAGCGCAAAAGGAAACTGAATGAAGAATGAAATCTGTAATCAGTGTGTATACATATTACTAATTTAAACACGTAAATAAATTAAGAATAGATCAAAATAAGCAAGAAGCTGAATAACACTTTTACAGATGCACATAATTATTTAACTCATTCTTTTTCCACTTTTACGATGAACTGCATGTACAATTTTGCGACCATATCTGTCGTCCGAATTCTTAGTATATACAGTAAAATACATTCATAGAAATTAGGACCGACGATATATGCATATAATAATAGATTAATATTATAATAATAATAGAATAATAATATGAAGGCGCAGGCACGCTGGGCAGGCCATCTTGTGCGTATGGAGAACTCGCGTTTGCCAAAACAAATATATTATGGAGAACTCAAGGCAGGATTTCGAAAAGCTGGTGGACAGAAAAAGCGTTTCAAAGACACGCTCAAGTCATCCTTGAAACATCTTAACATTGACGTAGGCGCTTGGGAGAGCCTCGCTCAGGATAAAACAGCATGGCTTTACAGCATTAGAACGGGAGCACTAGCGTCGGAAGAATTCAGACAAGAAACTGCAAGACAGAAGCGGACACGTAGAAAAGAAAAAAACATCTCAACCTCACACAGATACCTTCTATTGTTGTCAATTCTGTAAATGAACATTTTGTGCGCGCATTGGACTTGCTAGTCATTTAAAAACGCACTATTAACTTTATTATTTTATTATTTATTGTTATTATTATTATGGTTGAGTTTTTGGTCATCGTCGATCACTGGACGAACATCATCATAATAATAGAAATTCACTACATAGTGAACAAACAATTAAAATAATTGGGGAATATTGAGAAGCACTGTTATAGAGGGAAATTTGTTATAAAATGATGCGTTATAGAGGGATTCCTTTATGGGATCATGATCACGTGCTTATGGGAGAATTTTCTTTTTCTGCGTTTGTGCTCAAACTCACTCAGATTAGAAGGATGTAGTCCGGACAACGAAATTTGTGTGTGTCATGGTTTACATCTTTGCTGCTACATATGTGCCTTTGTGCCTGACATAGTCACCTTCAGCATGTTTTCCTTGTCACTTTGACCCTATATTAGATGAGGAAGCCATTAACTGTCAATACTGAATGTTTTCTGTTAGGAAGTTGCAGGTTGGCTGCTTGTTGTAATAAAGGTTGCATGCCCTAGCTGTCGTCTCGTCATTTACAAAGTGATCTTTCTTACATTTATCCTGCGGCAGAAAAAAGCCTAGTTCTTACCAGTTGCGGAATCTTGGACCTCATGGTTGTTATTACAATCTCAAAAGCCATCGGCCACGGTGGGGGCAGCTTAATTATAGCAGTAGTTCTATAGAACTGTATAACTGCTAGAGACGAGGATACGAGTTCTATAGAGCTGCATAACTGCTAGAGACGAGGATACGAGTTCTATAGAGCTGCATAACTGCTAGAGACGAGGATACGAGTTCTATAGAGCTGCATAACTGCTAGAGACGAGGATACGAGTTCGATAGAACTGTATAACTGCTAGAGACGAGGATACGAGTTCTATAGAGCTGCATAACTGCTAGAGACGAGGATACGAGTTCTATAGAACTGTATAACTGCTAGAGACGAGGATACGTGTTCTATAGAGATGCATAACTGCGCCCACAATCTACATTTGGTGTAACGTTGTAAATCGTATCATTTATATAAATAGAGTACTCGCCCGTGTGGAAACCTGGGTCTTGTATTTTAGGCCAGAGTGCGATGAATACAGCCACTGTATGCTTTCCAGGCACCTTGTAGGAGGGAACTAAGAAACGTTCATGGGGTGGGGAGGATGAAAATAGATGACAACCTGTTTCCTGTTGAAACAAAAATCAACATTATCAATGCATATCATGCCCCCCCCCCCTTATGAGTGACGAAGAGAGTCATGTCAGTGGATATAACATCTTTGTACTTTTCGTAGCAAAATTCTAGGTTTCGCAGATTGCTAAGTGACCAGTATTTCAGATTAGTCTATAAATATGACTAAAGAATGAGAAACTAGTTGACCAGTATTTCAGATTATTCTACATATATGACTAAAAATGAGGAACTAATTGGTCCGGAAGTGTGTGTTACTCTCCTGAAAGAACGTGCTGTTTCTTTGATAATATTATCACTGGTATGTAATGCCTCACTTCAGGGACACAACATAGCACCCATAATTTCCCACAAATCTTTCGCTAACACAACAATGCATTTAAGACAACAAACCTTATACCTGTTCATATGTTACCTTGTTTACTCAACTGATACAGACCATTGCTTCTGTATCAGTATTAATATCAGATTCAATATTAATATTAAGAGCAACCTTCTTACAGCTAAAAGCATTAGTTCATCGCCATCATCATTATCATCATCATCATCATCTAGAGATCGATAACCGTGTCCATATAAGACTTGTGCATATTTGACAAATAACGTTACGTATGTGATCATTTTTATACGTTCAAACTCAACATCTACATATTATTATATATATATATATATATTGTTGTTTCCGCTGGTATCGTTAAACTTCGTGAGAAGAAGTTGGACTTGATCTATATATTTTAGACTTTCGCAAAACACAGGTTTATATAATCGATCCAATCAGACACGACAGACTATAGCTAAATCTAGTGGGTAATGATACGCACACAAGAAAACATACAAATTACAATACACAAATAATATTCAACGTTTCAATCAAAAGGTCTTTGTGAAGATACAAACAAAGAATAAAAAGACGACGAATGGAAAAATTATCACAACAAACAAACGTATCCAAATTTTAGTGACGTATTTCTTTCAGGATGTAAATATCAACCCAATATTTTTTTACTGTATGAATTAACTATACAAGATAGCTCAGTTTAGTAGTTTGCTATTCTTCTGAACGGTCTGGATACAAAATTACATGTGGCCGTATTCGAACCTCGTACCTTGTCCGTCACAGACGCGCTCAGTACCACGCCGCCACCGAACCGAAGCTCTTATGTAGTTTAATCTATATATTACACTTGCCATATTTAAGCCACACTTGCAACGTGTTTTGCAGGGGTCCAAAAAAGAGCAAAAGTTAGCAACACTGTGCCTCGTCATGCATGTCTTCAGGGGCGACATATGAGTATTTAAAGGAGGGGTAGACTGTCCTTTCTCATAAAAGAGCAATGTGGACCCAAATCCATACTGAAATTGTATTAGTGGAATCTAATCGGTTGCTAAGGGTACCGCGTTGCTATCGGCGGACCCAGGGTTAGCAGATAACCATGTTCCCAAATGTACTTCCTCGTGGTACACCCTGGAAACAAAATTACAGCGGCTTGTGCTGCTTCTGGCAAAAACTTTTTGAAAAGTGTTTGTTAATGTAAAGATTACAGATGAAATGAGAATTGACTGCAAAAGAAGAGAAAAATCTCGGACAGGCAAATACACATTAACGCAGCTCAATCTGGCTCGAGGATCGGAAGGGCAGGCAATGCAAAGGTCACGAAATGGGCAGATGTCATGACGAATAGTGATAATTCAAAAGATAACATATTCAGTACAATGAGAGAACAAAGTTACGTGCAAACGGAAAGGGAAAACGCTAAAACAGAATCAAAACTAAAGTGCTGTTCAGCTGGAGAACAAGATTCTTGTCCTCGATTCTCTACGTCCACCAGGAACAACTCTATTGTCTATGCCTTCCTGTACCGGAATAGTGCTCGAGATGAGAAATTTGTTCAGCTGTAGAACAAGTTCTGGTGCTCCTCATAAATGTGTAGAGGCTGAGACTTGGACGAAGGTTCACAATGTCCGGTGAATGACACCTCGTCTACAGAAATAAAAGGCTCAGTATCCTAAGGGCACAGTCAAATACGTCTAATTACTCGAGACGAGTTCACTAGTAGTGTAATGCCTTTTGCGAGATGGGCGTAATCGAAACAAGCCTAAACCCCCGACAACACTCTCCACGAAGACTGTCACCAAGGGACATGTTTTGGACCGAAATGTCCAAGTGGACATTGGGTAATAAGCTGCCATGGCGTAGAGTAGACAAACATCCGTCACCTGGCGACAGATAGCAAGGCTAGTCACAAACTAAGGAAGCCCACTATCCGAATTAAAGGCATGGCGAAAACGAATGTGCTGGGCATCAAATGCTTTAGGCCCGGATTTGCTGGGCCTTTGAAAGCAGAAATAGACTTTTTATATATATATCACGCCTAGAGAATAAACCAGACCACCATCATGGAAATTCTGCAATAATTATGATGCAGAAATTCAGGCAATTAGGGTGGCAACTAAAAAACGTCTGAACTCAAACCCTGGCCCACAGGCCATGGTATTCTCGCAGATGCAAGGTCGGAACATCAAGCTCTCCCGCCTGGAAAACTAACATAATTGCAAAAACTACTTAAATATATGTCTTACCAGTAAAGGGTAACCATGCAGTTTGATATCCTCTCACTGTGGAATACCAGGAAATAAAAAAGCAGACGAACTGGCTAAAGAAGGTAATGCTGAAGACTAACCAAATGTACCAATCACAATCATCAGTAAAAAAACAGATGATGAAGTTGATAAGAAAGCCACAAACACCAACACAAGATGAATATCGCATTATGAACAGATCAGAACAAGTTTTAATTCTACGCTTAGAACGGGACACAACTGAACTTACTCCGCAGTCACATGTACACAGCCTTCAAGTTTGGTAACACGGCCATGTGTACATGTGGATAGGCAGCACAGAGTACCAAGCATATACTTCAAGATTGTTCTGAGTATGAAACGCTAAGGAAGACATATTGGCCAGAGAAAACAACACTGTAATCAAAGTTCTATGGGTCACTGTATGAACTACAAAAGACAGTGAACTTTATTAAGGAGACAGAATTACAGGTATAGACATGTTTCAGGTGAGCTAAAGAAGAATACATTGGAGCAGATTTCGATCTTGAAACTGCTATTTTGGTACGTTCTCAAACTTCCACAACTGACAGTCATGCTATAATGTCATTCAGACACCAATTACTTCATTTACGAAGCTAGATTCAGTATCAAGCACAAGTAAATAAACTAATATGAATCCATATAATGAGGGAGATAAAATGTCGTCTTTAGGAAGAAAAATAAACGGTTACTTTCAACCAATAAATTAGTGAAAACTAAATAAAATAGAACAACAAGTATACCTAAATAATGACACATAAGATTATCTTAGTAATAATATGTATTAAGAACAATAGGAGGAGAATTTTAATGTTTACTGATTTTCGAATGGTATTCCGGTCCAACAGCAGAGCACACTCTTATGATATACTTCTAGTGTCATTTCGTTTTGGCACGGTCCCTCATGAAATAAATAGTCACATGTGTCAAGCCAAATCTGTTATTATTATGCGCATATTAACAACAACGACCATCATGCCTCTTGTCAGGTTCATCGACTCAATTCACTTTACATGGCGTCAATAATTTTGAGGTACTCATCATTTAAATTCACCGTCGAAAATCGTAACTTTAAGGTTAATTACACTAAACGTGCCGGTTTAACAGTCATACATATTTTATCGCTGGCAGCCGAAACTGACTATGGCAAAACTTTACATTTTAAGTGACTATGAATAAGATTTATAATCTGTACACTATCAACATTTTTTAAGCAGAAAACATTATTGTTTTAAAGATATTTAGTCTTTAGTTACCGTTAACGATTACTTAAAAAAAAAAAAAAAAAAAAAACAACAACATAGTTTGATGGCATGCTTCTTGAGTGAAGACATGTATCGAGTATTAGCCGACAAGACATGAAAATAAGTATATGACAAAAATGTTCCAATGATGTTTTAAACAATACGAAGACTAATTCTGGCAGTATCTGTTTATAGTGTACCAAATTGATGATGGTGATATCCTCCTCAAGTGAAGATGAGAAATTCTTTGAGAAAGGAGGATCAAGTAAGGTTTGATTTTTTGTTAGTCTTCAGAATGGCTGATGAGCCGAATATGAACTCTGAAAGAACTATTGCAGCGTGAGCATTATTGCAGTAGGTCTGGAGATGAGGGAAAACAGTCAGGTCTCTCCTATAGTTTTTGTACAATATTTGCACATCACAAAAATTAGTATGAGAATATCATATAACGTTATTGTGAGTGATTAATAATTAATAATATATTCATTTACTCATGTTACAATCTGAAGCAGTCTTGTTTATGTTTATAGGTAATTGTTAAAAAGTAGACCTAATTGGAATATGTGGTGCTGAGGCGTGATGGCACGTACTAATATTAAATGTTTGTAGTTCTTGAGGATTTCGCATACCTGGGCAGTATGTTTACTGTATGTGTTATATATGCGCCGATTGGCACGTCCAAAGTCATAGAGCTTGAGAACAACACGATTGAAGTCTTGACTAAAACAGCATAATTTACTGGAGTAGCTGATTGAATGATTAAGGAAAATGGTGTTGATTCTTTTGCGGGGCGAGCAGGTCCCATCTGAACAGATTTTGTTCAAATTATATTTTCTGACTAATAATTCTTCTCAATGAGGACTTAATTGTATGTAGTATAAACAGCACTATTTACATTTATCATTAAGAGTCAATGTCTGATAATCAAGCTGATATCTCTCAGTATACATATGGTTCTGCTAGTGTGCGTCTTTTAATTCTGGAGAGATTATCCATTCAGTATTTGTTATTGTACCAACGTTTGTCTTGATGTCCGTTCGAAAAAACATGTAATACTACAATCTTTGTTGATAGCAAATTGCACATTTGTATCACAGTATTAAAATTGTGATGATTCTGAGAATTCGTCCTGGTCTATATGTGGTGGTTTATGTTTTCGAAGACAAAGAATTACCAGTATTATGAGGGGAACGAATCCTATTGCGTATAGCGCCATCGATGAATTTTCTGAAAAGAAATTATATCACACAATTGTTTCAGAAATATATATTATATTCAGAATTTATATATATATATATGAAAACATGTATTAAGACATCACTGGTTCATCTCAAAATAGACACGAATTCATGGGAGAATTTTGCACAAGACAGATCCTACTAGCGTCGCAGAATCAAGAGTGTTTGAAGCAGCTGCAGAGAACCTCATACATAATATTGGAAAATACTAATACGCTAGAAGAAAGTCAAGAGCTACTCTATGTTCCACAGACTCGTCCCACACATGACGATCGTGTGGTAGACAATTATATGCATGAATAATACTCTTTCGGCATGCGGGAACACCTCGGACATCATCAATTTCATTATTATCCGAGTTGAACTGAATAGTTATGATGGACTTCGACGGACGAACACATTCCTTCCATGCCCTTATATAGCTATGACGGCGGACTTCGACGGACGAACATGCTATTTAATTGCCCCTATGTAGCCATGACACACCGAAGAGTAGACGAAACAATCAAATTGTAATTGTTCGTTCACCGGAGACTTTTTCTAATACTCTGCCGAAATATATATAGAAAAACGCCATCTCACTATCCCAGAGCGTGTCATTAGGAAAGGCCAAGATAAACAAAAATAGGTAGATGTGTTACCAAAATAAAACATAACACAACCTAACAACGAGATACAGGGACAGACGACGTTTCGACTATTAAGCCTTCATCAGGACAAACGAAAGACAACAGTACAACGAATCTTGCATGGAGACAAACGTGGTGGATAGGGAGGAAAGAGGAGGCGAGATACATACCTCAAAAGTGGTAACAGGCAATGAGTATTAGCATACAGTCGTGATGGAAAAGCAAAAGAGGATGGTACGAGAGATCAGATGAGAGAGAGAGAGAGAGAGAGAGATGGAGATGAAAAAGAAAAAAGAGAAAAAAAGGATAATTCTATGATATTTTTCCTTCATTGCAAATAAGTGGGGTTAAATTTTAGATATAACAGTAAACATGTTACTATAAAGTAGCATTGTATTCAAAGGCGCATCGTCTAAAAATACTTGATATGTCAAATTTCTGCATCTGTTATCAATTGTATGTGTTATCACTCGTATATGCAATAGGAAACTTCACTGAAATATCAATCAGTTAGTTTGCATTTTGGTCACCATTAGACCACATAGTTTCTTAACTGCGCTTAAATACTGTATTATTTTAGCCTAGTTGGAAAAGATGTATATTGCTGCCACTGTATATGTACCCAATGCTCAACATACCCGTTGCTTATGTGGTCTGTCCACGAAATAATTTCTTCAAACTTTCCGAATCTGATAATTTTAAGAGGTTGTCTTTTGTTAATAGCTGCAAAAATTGTAATCCATCTCGGTGCCAGTAGTCATTTTTCTCTCGGAGTACATGATCCCAAAAAATTTCCCAAAACGCAATGTTATTTTGGAGCGGTACTCACGTGTCAGAGCTTCTACGTCAACATTTTAAACGTTGTATTCTTTTCGGCAACTTGCTCTTAGTGCAAACTTACTATCCGGTTACGGTGAGAATGATATGCCGGTAGTAGCAGAGAAGTGTGGCCATATTGCTGAATGATTTTTATCAATATAATACAACTTTGTCTTGTTTGTCTTCTTCACAAGCTGTAACATTTCGTGCTTAAAACAAAGTACGGTAGAAGTGGACATGTTCCTCAGTAAATCTTGCCTTAATTTTGTCTTTTATATTTGATGCATTTGATAATTTGTATTCTTGTGATACGGTACTGTGATAGGAAGCATTGTTCAGTACCAAATATGATTGTCCTTCAAGAAATGAAAGAAGAGAGCTCTCCATTTAATGCCTGATAATATTTCATTCAGTATGATAGTCAAATCCACCTTTACATTTTGATTGGAAAAGATGTCCAGTAACGTGGACTAGGCCACTTTTGATACTTCCAGCCTCATGCAAGAGTATTTGCACATGTATTCGTACAAATATACAATATAACAACCTTGGCTTCTTCACTCTTGAATCTGTCTCAGGTATTTACTTCAGACAACAATCAAGTATGGCGTTTCACAAATAATATTCCTGCCGCATAAGGTATTCCTGAAAGTGACACCAGGGTTCTTAAAATTTTCTACTGAGAACTTTTAGGTATTTCAATATCGATATCTCCCGTCTTATGACATCTATGTCAAAGTCATCAACATTTGTTTGTCTTCCTTGCTAACATGAGTGCTTTTTTTATTATTGTTTGATCCAACAAGAAAACTATGATATACCCAGCCAAAGAGCCAATTGAGTTCGCATTTTAGGATTATTAATATGACAATATAAATGGTATATCTAGGACTCGACAAAAATGCCTATAGTGTAAAATGTAACTTTTTGCATTGTAACAAATTTGCATTCCACTCTCAGTTTGGATTATATATGAAATGTAAATTCCAAGAAATTAAAACGATAACACAGTATTTAGTATTCAGAAATTGGATGCAAGACGCAGGAATATAGCTCAAAGAAGGACGCATGATAGTCTCAGGAATGCATGATTCTGGTTCCTGCGTTCGGCGGAAACGCAGGATCATAAGACAACAAATAGTCTATGGAGAATCCTGTTACCCCATAGTGTGCTCTCGGGCGCTACCAGTATATGCAGGAATATAGACAAAGAAGTACGAATAATTTGCGCAGGATGTCATTACGGCTCATATTGACACATATGAAGAAAAAAAAACTACGGCTCCTATTGATTCAAAGTAGGAAAAACTCCTACCCGTCATTGTTTGCCCTGCTCGTCACATTGGCTCAAACACTGAAAAAACTCATACTCGTCATTTGTCGCCCTGCTCGTCATATTTGCTCAAACAATGAAAAAATGCTACACGTCATTGTTCGCACTGCACGTCATATTTGCCCAAACAATGAAAAACTGCTACACGTCATTGCTCGCCCTGCTCGTCATATTTGCTCAAACAATGAAAAACTGCTACACGTCATTGTTCGCACTGCACGTCATATTGCCTTAAATAATGAAAAACTCCTACTTATCATTGCTTGCACTCTCGTCATAGTGGCTCAAACAATGGAAAACTCCAGCTCAGCTGTTGAGTTGGCTGAGTCGGTATGTACCATATATAAGAACGCATGATCATAAGAAACAGCAGGGGGTTTAGAGACACTGTGAAACATTAGACCAGTTGACGTTAGAATCGTAGTCAATTCTTGAAAAGAAATAAGAATCGATGGGGCTCTTACACATAATACGACTCACAACGAATAGTGACACTCACGGAATATCATAACAGGTATATTTAAATTCCTGCATATATGTATCAGGGTAAAAAAAGGTGTAATTTTATGTCTTACATGAACAACCCGTATTACAAGTAGTAATAAACACACGTCCTTCGGATATATAAGACATGTGAACATAATGATCATATAAATATACATATATAAACATATATAGTCACCAATATAAACTCGTGTATTCATACCACTAAATCACACAATAAAGCATATCATAGAATTAATAATATAGCCCCGGTGGAATTTAAAGTGCAGCTATCCGAGTGGTATATGTCTAGTTAAAGCGTAAATACAACGAAGATGTAACAGTAGACCGAGTTGGGTCATGAAGCGATCATACTACAGTCGTTCAGAAAATACAGTTATAACTACATCCCATGAGCTATACAATAACTATTCCATGTATATAAATAGCAACCAAAGGAAAACCAAACAAGAAACACATAACGAACGGGGTCCAATTTAAATGTCACACAGGTTTTCTATTGCATGCGGATGTTCTTGGTATAGCATACGAATAGTTACGAAAAAACCCCCACCGAAGTATAGCGTACAAGACTACAATATTGAGAATAGTTTATATCTAAATATAACTCTAACGATATAGCCACGTATCAGATTTATCACACAGAGAAACACACAAACATACACACCGAGAATACATCCCACGTTTAACATATCATTTACACGGACATCAGAGAATAAAATTCTGGGGAACAGCCATTAAATAGGATAACACCTCTGGATAGAAATCGGATGATCAGGTGTCACATCACCAGACAAACTGTAATTCCAAGCACCCAGGTGTCAACAATATTAGAGTGGTCCGTATAACGTCCGGACAACAAAATACTCAGTCAACATATATATTAACTAGCGATATTATAAAATATATATATATATAACTGACAAGTGGATCATTAAACTATGTACATATATCTATCATAATTATACAACTATCTGTTTGTATACATGAAATGATATTAACACTATGACACTACTTATATACAAGGACAAAGAAATCAAATAGTAACTCTTAGCGATAACCTAAACAGAGTTAAAAAACCAGCAGATGTGAAACAGAAGTTACTTGGAAGTGTATGGAAGGAGGAGATTATAACTGACTAAAATGAGTAGTATAAAATGCAACATATATTTACGATAATGAATGAGTCAGACACATCGATAATGAACATACAGTTCGAATACAGAAATGATGTCTCTGAGATGTGGATATATAGAATAATATAAATAAAGCATGGATATAGAAGAAAAACAAGAAGGATGAAAAAAAACAAGGATGCAGAACCGCAAGCTCTGTTAATAGAGCATGTTCTTAATTACTTACACGGTTATAGATAATAAGGAAATATGGACATTCTGCGCTCCATATTCTATCATTCTCTATACATGTACATTGTCTCATTCAGTATCCTCTTCGTCATCATGTAATGTGTTATTCCAATACAAAAAGCAAGTCCCTGCGCATGATTGGAGGAATTCAAACGGAGACATTGCAAAGCGTGTGGAACACAAGTAGCACGTTCAGGAGATAATAATGAATGTTGGCTTGCCACCATGGAAAAGATTGTGACTTTACCACGTACATCCCAAAACCACGTATCGACCAACAACACCTGAAGAGTAGAAAGAAATATATTAGAATAGGCACATGGAATGTTAGAACACTACACCAGGCAGATAAGCTGGACAACTTAGTATTAGAGGCAGAAGCTTTAAATGTAGACATTCTAGGAGTAGCAAATACGATATGGAAGGAAGATTGCTACATACGAAAGGAAGAATTTACAAAAGCATCCTTGCATAAAATAAAAGTGGGGATACAATACAACCTTAACTTATTTTTATATCTATGTACAGGCGTAAATGTTAGCGTCCCAGTATATATTCATATGTATATGCACTGATAAATAAGAACGATGAGCTTTATTGTGATCGTTTAATATACACAGATACACTACCATACAGAAATATATATAGAAAAATACTAGGGTACCGTATTATATAGAACAAATATACACACACTTCATATGTAGAGTTATCGACATGCTAAAATATTAATTATAAATGACTACACCTATTCTTAATATACACTCATAGTGTTGGGGATAAACAGAATAATATACTTCAGCAGAAGAAGTGGAAGACTGGTAGTGCAAGGTCAAACTTCAACTGTTTAATGAACCCGAAGACCACCCACCTTACTACTCTAGAAGATGGCACACCACCTCAACACAAGACCTAGTCTTTGCAACAGACGCTTTAGACAAAATATCATAAAGGAAGTGCTGGAGCAGCTTGATGGAATTTACCATCACCCCATCAACCTTAACATTGACATTAACAAAACTCTTCCTGGCCATACAACCACACCTTGATGGAACTTCAAGAAAGCAAACTGCAGTAAGTATTCTGACCTGACAGACACATTCACAAAAACCCTAAATCCAAGATTTAAAAATGTTAACAAAACTGCAGAATTCCTGGCTTCTGCACTTCTTCAAGCAGTCAAGCAATCGATACCAAAAAATTACAAGCCGTACTGTTCTTACGAACTCGATGAGTTTGAGAAAGAAGTGTCAAAGGACAGAGACACAACAGAACAAAGCCAATCCACAGAAAACAGCATAACCATAAAAGCTGCTGTAGTCAAACTAAGGAAAACTACAATTACAGCCACAAGAATAAGCTGGCACGAAAAAAAACCCAGTAAATTTAAACTTTGACAAAGAGGGAAGAAAATTATGGAAAATAACAAATATGCTCATTAACAAAGATAACAAAACAGCACCAGTGACTAGAGAATTATGGAGATATACTCACAGGAAAGAATTCTGCAAATCACTTTATACAGCATTACCAAAGTACTGCCTGCCACAAAGTCGATGAAAATAGGGGAAGAGAAGTAACAAAAGAACTACGGAAGATCGAAAAAGAGATCAGCAAAGATAAACAAGATGCCATGAATATTCCATTAACGATCAATGAACTAAATGAAGAACTAGCAGTATAAAAACGTAGGAAATCACCTGGCCCAGACGACATACCAAACGAACTGCTAATTCACATTTTCCAACAATTTTTGGGATAGAAACCTAATGCCACAGTGTTTATTGTGTAGTTTATTGAAAATAAGGTCCGACAAGAGATGGAAGAACGTGTGTTTAATAGTTGCTAGGCGATTTGGTGCCGTTGAACGGACTGGTTCAATTCCCGTTAGTCTCAAGAATTTTCCGACAAGAGAGTGAGGTCGACCAAAATTCACCCGAAGGGAAAAGCTTTTCCCACTGACTCTAGGAGCATGGAATGTAAGAAGCGCTACAAAGACTCGTTAAAGACCTCACTAAAAGCCTTTGAAATAGATCACGCTACATGGGAAGAACTTGCACAAAATAGATCTACATGGCGTTCTAAAATCAATAAGAGAGCATCATCTTGTGAAAAGAGAAACAAATGCAGCAGCTCAACAGCGGAGAGCAGCTAGAAAGTCACGGATAGACCAAGATCCGTCTACTGTCGTCATTCCATGTCCGAACTGTCCAAGGACACTTACAGCTCCAATAGGGCTCATTAGCCATCTACGAACTCATAATTAAGGATATAACTAAAACTGAATTTTCAAAAGTGGATGTAACAAATGGTCATCATCACTTGTGATGAACGAACAACACAGTTTATTGATATCAATACACGAGTTTATAGTGATGTCTACATATATATTTATATATATGATCATCATATTGTTCACAGGTCTTATATGCCTAAATGAAGTGTGTTTATTACTACTACTAGTACTGGATTTTTTCGATAAGACATAATATTTCTCCTTACTTTCCCAGATACAAGTATGCAAAGATTTAAATATGTCCGTTAGGACATTCCACTCTCAATTCGTTGTGATTCGTATGTGGTGTATGACTAACCTCTACTCTGATTTCTTGTCGAGATTTGTCTACTACTCTGACGATATCCGCTTGATGGTATCGCAGTGCCCCTAGGCCCCTGCTATTTCATATGATCCTTCGTTCCTATATATGTTATATAACGACTCAATCAGCTCAACAGCTGAGCTGGATTTTTTTAATTCTTTAAGGCAGTATGACGAGTAGGTATTTTTACTTATATTAACCAATATGATAAGCAATGACGAGTAGGTATTTTTACTTATATTAACCAATATGATAAGCAATGACGAGTAGGTATTTTTACTTATATTAACCAATATGATAAGCAATGACGAGTAGGTATTTTTACTTATATTAACCAATATGATAAGCAATGACGAGTAGGTATTTTTACTTATATTAACCAATATGATAAGCAATGACGAGCAGGTATTTTTACTTATATTAACCAATATGATAAGCAATGACGAGCAGGTATTTTTACTTATATTAACCAATATGATAAGCAATGACGAGCAGGTATTTTTACTTATATTAACCAATATGATAAGCAATGACGAGCAGCACGTTTTCTTGATTTGAACCAATACGAAACGTCTTCGTTTATTCTAATATGAGTCAACATGAACCATCGTCATTTGTTCTTGCAAGAGTCAATATGAGCCACTGCGTCCTTCTTTGGGCTATATTCCTGCGACAGCGGTAAGTACCGAAGAGCACACGATATAACAGAAGGGCCCTCTATAGACTATTTGTTTTTTTTTCCCTTATGATCCAGCGTTTCAGCAGAAAGCAGGAAGCAGTATCCTACATTCCTGCATTAATCCTGCGTCATTCTGTGGGCCACATCTCTGCATCATGCATTCAGTTGTTGATTACTAACTACTTAATATAATAACCACACTTCGAATACGACAGTGAACGACAATTTCAAACGTATATTTGAGACACAGAGACTTTAGTGTTTTTTCAAAACGAAAACACAAATTAAATTAAATGTATTTATTGCATCACTACTGTTGAACGAACTGAATATTTCGGTGATTTTTATTGGTGACCTTGCTGGAGTGACTAATGAATAAATAATTGTGGGAACATGAGTGACGTATGGCCATCAAAACAAACTGTTTGAGCTAAAAAAAATCGTGTTCGAATTCTGAAACACGGGCTATATATTTTATGAAATGGGGTCTTTGTTACATCTAATATATTATGCTAGTGTGTCCTGATATAACCTAATTTAACTTTTTTGTCCGCTGGTTGAAAGTGGGGCGTTTCTTCAAATGAGAGGTAAACTCATTAACTACCTACAAGCACAAACTATATTCCCCTGTAAAACAAGAAATGAGGGTACCAATATATTTAATAAAAATAAACCACAAACAAAAATCCCTGTTCTTAGATCACACAACATATCCCTAGCTGTAGATAGGGTACGCCGCAACAGATGACTGATATTCATCTTGTGTTGGTGTTTGTGGCATTCTTATTGACTTGATCATCTGTTTTTTTTATGGTAGGCGATTGGTACATCTGGTTGTTCTTCGTCAGCACCTTCCTTAGCAAGTTGGTCTGCTTTTTCATTTCCTGGTATTCCACAGTGAGAGGGTATCCACTGCATGGTTACCCTATACTGGTAAGACAATTCATTAAGTAGTTTTTGTAAGTCTTTTAGTTTTCGAGACTGGAGAGCTTGAAGCACTGACCTTGCATCTGTCAGGAATACCACAGGCTGTAGGCCATAGTTGGAGTTCAGCAGTTTTGTAGTTGCAACATTAATTGCTTGTCTCTGCGATCAAACAGTTTCGAAAATATTCGTTTGAATGTGTGGTTGTGAATTTATAAACGGACTATATTTAGTTGTCTTGCTTTCTCTGAAGGATCACTGAAGGTTTGGGTGAAAAGATGGACTGTGACATCCCTTAGAGAGTCAGAGTAATCATGTAGCCAAGCTTAAGTCGGATGTATCGAGCCAAGAGGCGAAGATATCGCAGCTAAGTTGTAAACAATGACACAGAGTAATCTTTTCTTTGGGCTAGAACATGCTAAAATAAAGTAGTAGATCATAGGCAGAAGAAGAAGAAGGAAATTACTACATGAACATTCAGGGCTGTATCAAAGTAGTTTGTATGAACATTTAGGGCTGTATAAAAGTAGTTTGTATGAACATTCAGGGATGTATCAAAGTAGTTTGTATGAACATTCAGGGCTGTATCAAAGTAGTTTGTATGAACATTCAGGTCTGTATCAAAGTAGTTTGTATGAACAATCAGGGCTGTATATAGTTTGTATGAACATTCACGGCTGAATCATAGTTTGTATGAACATTCAGGGATGTATCCAAGTAGTTTGTATGACATTTAGGGCTGTATCATAGTTTGTATGAACATTCAGGGCTGTATCAAAGAAGTGTGTATGAATATTTAGGGCTGTATCATAGTTTGTATGAACATTCAGGGCTGTATCAAAGAAGTGTGTATGAATATTTAGGGCTGTATCATAGTTTGTATGAACATTCAGGGCTGTATCAAAGATTGTATGACAATTCAGGGCTGAATCATAGTGTGTATGAACATTCAGGGCTGTATCATAGTTTCTATGAATATTCAGGGATGTATCAAAGTTTGTATGACAATTTAGGGCTGTGTCATAGTTTGTATGAACATTTAGGTCTGTATCATAGTTTGTATGAACATTCAGTGTTCTATCATAGTTTGTATGAACATTCAGTGTTGTATCATAGTTTGTATAACCATTCAGGGCTGTATCATAGTTTATATGAACATTCAGGGCTTATCAATGTTTTTGCATAATTTCCCGGTAATGACCACGGGTTCTTCTCTCACAAAATATTACAACAGAAAAAAACTATGTACGACATAGTAAAACAGGCATTAGATTACAATGACTAAACGTACCTTTATCACAATAATCTCCAATGAATCCACTCACACATCCAGAGCACATGCCAGAGGCTTGATCACACGTCGAATTTAAACAGTGTGCTGAACACACCAAATCACACATTTCTCCATAATAACCATCACGACAATCTAGGAATAAAACATAGCAAGACTTCCGTTAAATGTATAACTGCTTTTCTGTTCCAGTGATCCAAGGATCAAGTTCTAATTTTTAAAAAACCAAATATTTCTTACATCACCAACGACATACGTCAATACTATTATATAACGCAACAAAACATTTATACTAGTTCTAGAAGAGGTTGGGGCTTACCATCCTATTCCCCGCCACGTTATAATGTCGTGGAAAGGAGAAAAAATTTACTTGTACCTCTTTAGATCAGATAAAAAGTGTTTAGAAAAATTGTATTTAGAAGAAACTAAATCATAATAAAGACATGTAACTTAAAGAAATGCACATCTAAAATCGAAAAATAGATATTATGAAAACAGTACATGTCAATTCAAAGTTCGTGTGAAATTAAAAAGATGTAACAATTTATTTAGTAAAAAAAAGAAGCTGTACTTGCTCATTTACATAGTAATGTGATAATATGTCACCGTTTTCGATTAAAAAACATGGTCAGAAATGATAAAGTGAGTATAATAGGGATCCTGTTATCTTGTTTAATCACCATAGCGCTTTATATACAATTACTTTGTCTATATAATCATTATTTTATAATGTGCAAGCATTATAACGTTACATATACACGTCAAGAACCAGAACCTACGATGGAAGAAGTCAGACATTCAAACCAAAATCTGAAAGAAAAGAAAAGCTACTGGTAACGATGGATTAACATCAGAAATGATACAAACCGACGGAGATTCAAGTGTTCAAGTATACCATACTTTATGCTGCAAGCTATGGAAAAGTGGTATATGCCAGAAGAATGGAAAAAAAGTCAGTGTTTATACCCTTCCAAAGAAAGGAGATAATCAACTATGTACCAACTATAGAACAGCGGCACTGATTGGTCAAATCAGCAAACTACTACTGCAAATCGTAATTAACACAAATGATAAAGCTGTGGTAAGGTAGAAATAACAACACTAAAGTAACCCTTTCAAGAACCTGTGTTTTCTCAGTGGCAACGCATTAATGCGAGACTTGAATTTTGTTTAAACACAATATCCAAAAGGATACATTTTTTGAAACACAATAATCCTACAAATATTGCTAACAGAGAAAAAAAAAGAAATTGCAATTTTGAAATTATTGAAATTTAATTAAGGGTGACTTCTAAATGCCATCATAAGAAGGAAGCTACATTATTTTGAACCCTTAAAACGACATGATAGTATAGAAAGGCTGATTCTAGAGGGCAGTGTGTCAGATGAGAGTAAAAGAGGAAGACCAGGAAAACGATGGACCAGCGACATCGAAGAATTTATGTACATGTCTGTTGCCAATAAAGGCCTGCTTGGATCGGACAGAAAGGCGTTCAGAGTATCCACGACGAAGACAACGTTCTGGAAAGAATAAATTACTTTATATATACAATTTTTGGTCCACATAATCATCATTTATACTTGTGCACGCAATATATCGTTATATATACAGTTTTTTTCTATATAGTGATCTTTTTATCTTATTCAAGCATCATATCATTATAAATGAAATTTTTCTGGCTGTTTAATGATCATTTTATCTTGTTCAAGCACCATAGTGTTATATATATATATATATATATATATATATATATATATATATATATATATATATATATATATATATATATAGTATTTTTTGTCTACATAGTGATCCTTGTATCTTGAGCAAACACCACAGCGTTATATATACAAATTGTTATTTTTGTCTCATCTGAATATGCCTCCTCATTTTGTATTTTCTTCAATTAAAAACGAATATAATATTTTGAAAATACCAGTTTTACTTAAATATACAATAATACGAATTTAATTGCTGTTTTATTGAATGTAATCATTAGTGGGAACATTAAATACATACTTCATTGAATATAGTATTCTGTAATACATATAATTATTTAGCGACATACACATTACAAATAGGTCTATATAAATGGATACGGTTTTAGTGAATGCAGATTCTCACTCTATTTTTTCTGTAATAAATGTTGCAACAATTAAAACATAATCAACCACAGTCAAAGTGATAATAAATAAACGTAATGATATATAGTGTTATGTAATGAAAAGCGCCGGTACTGTATAGATATTGTTATTTAATAAACAGGCAATAAACTGTATAGATAGTATTACTGGGTACTTTACGGGAGCATGTGTGCATGCTTTTAAAAAAACAAGTCATACATTATTTAGCGAAAGGAACTTACGCTAAAAGCGTATAAAACACAGCATTCATCCATCTGCGCGCAACGGACTGAGAGTCCCTCCCCCCCTCTCTCTTGGAAAATCATTGAGGAAATGGGGAGAGGACCTTTCAGTGAGTTCCGCTCAGATCGAATGATTGGTAGCAGATGCTGCGTATTTTCTTATAATCTCCGCGACACGGAAGCTGTATGAACGCAAGCCTAATTTAAAACGTTTGCATGTGTATAGACACATTTCCTGTAACGAACCTGTTTTTTAATAAATAGACACTTAAATTATATAGATAGTGTTATTTAATAAATGACATTCGCTGCGCGTTGTCGGGGTCCGAACAGAAAATAGAGAGTGGCGACACTGTTACCAGCAATGCATGTGGTAGGAGGCGACTATGAGGCTTTTAGGGTTGATGCTAGATGGCCACCCCACAAAGGGTTAAAGTGATCGACAACCATACTGAAGCCACATGTATTAGGTGGAAAGTCGCATGTATCGCAGCGATGTATTCCGTTTTTCCGATCAAAAACTGCTAATCTGGTTGTTCTTCTAAATATAATGGTTTTTTTCCTATGCAATTGGTTTTTCAGAGGGAGTAGAGGGAGGGGGGAGGTATTTGAACTCCCTAGTATTGTCGGAACTCGAATGGGAAGTAAAAGAACACCAACATTGACCAGCCTGGCAATATTGACCAGCCATGCAATATTGACCAGTTATGCAAATGGGTAGAATGTCTCTCAAATACTGACATAAAATTGTGACATTTGGCAATTTTAGCGAAAAGTATATTTAGAAACTTCATGCATAAAATTACAAATGTAACATATAATGTTTATCGTTTTCTAATTACTGGCATGTTTATACGTTCAACCCAATGATGTAATTTTCTGTAGAAACCATTGTTTACTATTGGTTACCATAGCCGTAAATTAGCACTATTAAATACTTTTCTACAAAAATGTGAATCAATTATAATAGAAGCCACCTAGCACTAAGAAATAACTGCACTTTTAGAAGAGATCAAGCCAATGTGGTGTCTATGTGTATCAAAGCAATCTACATTATCCGCAAGTAATAAAGTAATCCCTTAGACTCCTACTATGTGGTTATACTTATTCTTGATGTGCATTTTCAATATTAGAAACTTAGGAAAATTATACACTTTAAAGGGAAAATCGGATACTTGGAGTGCCGTTAGCTATCCAAAACAACAGATTAATTGATCCAAATACAGGGTGAAGTTGGATATGATCGTCTGAAAATAGCAATTATTGCTTCTAAACTGCATGCAACAACTCATCACATTCAATTGTCATGATTACATCTCGATAACCAGCTAGAGTTTGAAAATTCACACTAAAGAATAACTTGTCATAATTAACATATGCACACACGTATAACTTGTCACAGTTAACACACACACAAGAATAACCTCTCGCACTTAACATATGCAAAGGCATTTTTCTAGCTCTATGTATTAATTCTAAAAAATTGCGACTGTAAACATGCAGCTACGATGACATTGTAGAAAAAAACAACAATATAACTACTCTGCGTACGCTCTCAAACTCCTACTGGCTAGCAGGATGCGGTCCGGAGAACAGAAAATGGAATATTTTGCTGCGATATATGGGGATTTCGCTCTACCATCAGCATGGCGTCTGGTTCTCTCAAGCCCAGAAGATAAGATGGCATAGCCATCTCCGCTCCTTACAATAGGATGACACAGCCTACTCCCTCCATAAAGCTTCTCGGCCGTTTCTTACGACGTGCATGACAGGGTCGCTATCCTTTGCTCTCGTTTCGGTTTCCAGTAATACACTGGCGAACGTTGGTGTGATGTTGCCGTCTTTTGAAGCGATAGTACCGACTTCAACTTGGTTTTTACGATCCACATGTCTTTGACCCACAGTGGGGTGAGACAGCCATTCCCAACTCAAAGACTTTATTTCCTCATACAAAAGGTATTTCAGGTTAGTGTTTTTCATCTTTGCTTCTATTTTGAACATATGCAGCAGAAAAGTGCACACAAAGACAATTATTATCTTCTATCTGATGGGAAGATTACGGGCTATATGAATAGTAGTCGGTTAATTAAATGCATTATTACTCTATTGTAGCATTTACTATTGTAAAAATATACGTATATTTGTTAAAAAGCTATTAGATATTGTAAAAATGTTTAAATAATCTAATTAGACACAGACTGTAGAACAAAAACAAGTATGTCGGCACTTCCGTTATATCTATTATACTCCTTACCCTTATTAACGGTACTCTATTTATATCTGGAAGCTAGTTCTAACGACGCACATCTCCACTATTTTAAATATAACAGTACTCATAATACACACGGCATATTAGCGTTGCAATGAACGCGCAGACTATTGTGTAATTTGTCTATGTGAAAATACAGATAGCAGTATATGCGACAGTTTCAACGTTGCAACCCTTTGAGGACTTTTTTCATGAGAACACAAAAGGAACAGAGAACAAATAGTAAAAACAGTAAAATAAGGCACTTTCATAAATGAATTTCATTCGTTCATTCATTATCCTTGTGCGCTGAAGTTAGCGCATAGGGCAGAGGTCAGATCTCTCCAATTCTGTCTGTTCAAAGCTATTATGTGCAGTTATTGAATAGTATGAATATTGGTTGTTTTACTTTATCTAAGTATTGTTCTTCTGAGTGTTTCTTTTGGTCTACCCCTTGCTCTTTTGCCTGTAGGTATCCATTCAAGTGATTGTTGGTGTATTCTGTTGGTGTCTGCGCGTAGGACATGCCCGATGTAGGACCAACGGCTTTTTCTGATAACATCTGTGATGAAATTTTGATGTGTCTCTTCTCTGATTTTATCATTCGATTGAATTCACTCTAATGGGTGTTAGTTATCCTACGAAGACATTTGTTCTCGAAACTCTGTAATTTCTTTTCTGAAGATAAAGTGTTTTTCCAGCTCTCACATCCATATGATAGTACCGGAATAACGCAGGAATTAAGTAAGCGCATTTTCGCTCGTGTGCTATAAATGAACTAGACAGCAGATATTCTTCTTCAGCGTTCATTCTCAAACTCCCACTGGATTTCTCTTGTAACAGGACAATGATCCTATAAGATTTCCAGTTGAATGTAGTCCAGAGAATGGAAATGCGTTGTGTTGCCGTTTTATTTGCGCCAATGGCCCAACACATCCGTCTTCGGCGGTTACAGCAGATATTAGGAGTTGAAACTTCCAAGCTAACAATGGTGCACGTATACACAGTTATTGTCATAAAGACGCGCATTATGAAAGATATACGGAATGAGAACGAAATAAATCGGATATGCATGAAAACAATATTAACGACAACACAACAAAGTCCTCCCCACCCAATTCTAAATAAATGAAATATCTGAATTAAGACCAAAGGCGTAAGAATGCCAAACTGAAATCAGGGTAGGATTTATACTTCATAAGGCTCAGAGCTATTTAAGATAGGGTGCCTTTATAAGTCCAGATATTATATATCAGTGCCAAATATGATTTTCTGGGGGGGGGGGGGTTGTTTAGCTTATAGGAAAATCCTGCACTGACTGAAATATATAGCGATGGTTAGGTTTACCTAGATATATCGTCAGTGGTTTAAGATTTTATATGAGTTTCCTGAATGTAATGGTAACCACATTGATCAGCGCCATCGAAGAATATAGCAACAGCAGCACAAGATATATCGTTAATGGCATGACGATGTTGGCAGAAACTGTCAATTAGCTGTTTGGCACGTTTACCCTATATATAAATGTGGGTTGAAACAAGTTCTGCTCTCGTGTGTACCCATGATTAGCAGATAGCCGACATCCTTAAAGTACCTACTCGATGTGAACCCTGGAAACAGACTGCGTTGAAGCTCGCGCTTAGCATTCTGGGTAAATATTCATGGATCGTGCTCAAGCAGTGTGGATTGAGAAGGAAGGTTATTTGCTTGTACATCACAAACAAGATATACTTTCGGTCCTAAAAGCCAAAACACTGTCACAGTTAAGTAAGTGTCTGGCCTGAACTGCCATGCGGCCATGTCCCAAACTAACGAACATCAAGATTCGTGAGCAAATCTCCTGAGAAGTAAGGATACAATATTGAGTAAATTGAGAAAACGGCAGAGTGCTATAGGTTGGTTCCATGTGTAAATAGAATGTGAAAAAGCTGTATAGAAAGTACAAGTAAGCAATTTGTAGCTCGATAACAAATTTATAGTTTCCTACAAGAAGAATATCTTGTGGAATGTCTCCTGGTACACTGCAACCACCAAATATGTGCAAAAGCACAGCTTAGACGAGATGTTCACGATGTCAGTGAATGAAACCTCGGACAAGATAGCAAACGAACTCAAACCCAACTCTGCTGTAAAGTGTTTCCTATACCGGAACTATGCTCGAGAAAAGGTTCAGTACACGAGGAAAAAAGGATAATTCATCTAATTATGCGAGGCAAGTTCACTGGCAGCAGATAATCTCATGCGATGTATACGTATTCGATTCAAATACAATTCCCTGATTACCGCCTCCTAAGAGAATGCTAGTATGGCACACGTTTTGGAATGTAAGGACCGAGGGAACTGTGAATTATAAACTGTCTTGGTGTAGAGTCAATACATATATATTGCCTGGCGACAGATACGAAGGCTGTAGCCGGCTAGAGAAACCCACACGAATTACATGCATGCCGAAATAATATATGCTAGGTTTACATGCGGAAATTGAACAGCCTCACAACATACCTCACGCTCCCAGACGAAAACCACTCGAGATTCGTGATGACTATCGGAGAACGAAAGAAAAAGAAGAAGAATATTTCGTGGCACAGTATTTACAGTTGATAACGTAAGTGATGTTACGAGATTTCCAAAAGTAAAGACATCGACGACAGTAAAAGTAGATTCAGAAAGTCACACGGAGAAGATTAACACTACATAGGCACATGTGTAGAAATAACGTCCAAGAGAACTCTGCTACCCGTTTCAAGGCATAAAGTGGTATAAGGTAAAAAAGAAGAAGAAAGAAGTAATAATGACAGCGTCCGCAACGAACTATGATAAAATTGTTCGAAACATTAGTAATGATGCGATTGTGGTCTAACATGTCGTTAAAATTATTGCCACGTTTATAGGCAACCAGAGGAAAATCTTGGAAAACCGCATGCGTTCTCATCAGTAAGTAAAAGTAAAGTAATCCATAGATTTTAATAATGCCGTAGGGGTGTGAGATGTTAGCGATCTCACATTTCAGTGTCTCTGCATATAAGGGCGGTAGCCATCTCCTCTTCCTCGCAGTCTTTACTTCCCAGATTAATCCGGTACCCATTTAAGGCTGGGTCGATCATGGAGTGTTGCGATCTGAAAAACATTTCCGCCTCAACTGGGGAATGAACCCAGGACCACTCATATGCGAAGCCAGTGGGCTAACCACTGCGCTACGCGGCTCCCAAAATCATCAGTCAGGGGAAAGGAATAATACTTGAATTATATTCTTCGTAAAGAAGATTTGCGCTATGTGACATATGAACCTTTCTCTGTCTTGGACCATGCGACTAGCGTTTTCCGACGACGTAATCATGTTATCTTTAACGTCGTTAGTTCATCGTCTTCTTGGTCTGTACTTTCTCCTCCACCCAGGCGCTCTGCCCTCTATTGTTTGTCTATCGAAACAGTTGTGTCTTTTTATATGACCAAACAGGTGTAATTTTCTTTTTGCTATTGTGTTTAGTAACCAACGCTCTGGAATCTTCAATGTGTTTATAATATCTGAGTTTCTCTTTTATTTTTTCCATGCTATTTTACGTATATTTCCGTAACATTCCATATCAAAGGAGTTGATCATTTTTTACCGTTGTTTTATTCAGGGCCCATGTTTCACGTACGTATCTTTACAACCGGGAAAAAAAAGATCTTATGATAAGCAGTTCCGTGTATATTTCGTTGTTTTTCCATATGTTTTTCAATCATGTTATTTTCCTATATGCCATTGCAAATCTCTTCATTATCTCTACATTGCATTCTCCTGCACCGTTGATGTTAGCTACTAAGTATTCGAATCGATGCAGACACTCATACAGTAGAGTTATGTGGATAAGAAGCGAGGTGCTATCAGAGGAGGAACAACACCATGAGTGTTACTCAAGGTATCACGGCGTGACAATTTACGGATATGTAGCAAAGCTGATGAAAGGACGATGTCAGGGTATGCAAGTCTACGAAAGGACGATGTCAGGGTAGGTAAGTCTACGAAAGGACCATGTCAGAGTATGCAAGTCTACGAAAGGACTATGTCAGGGTATGCAAGTCTACGAAAGGACGATGTCAGGGTATGCAAGTCTACGAAAGAACGATGTCAGGGTATGCAAGTCTACGAAAGAAACCAATAATTTCATAGAGTGTATCAAGACAGTCGTCATCGTCATTACATACTGGAAGCAGATACAGATGGTGGTAGAATGAGAAATAGCTACACCACGCAGGTGTATACTACAAACCTACTTCTTCTTCTTCTTCTTCTTTCTATACTCATGTACCAGTTCGGTGTTGAGGAGAGAGTGAGTGTACGGTCTTTTGCCCTTCTTTTTGCCTATTCTGCTGTTATATTTCCGAGTGTCTCTAATACACTATCTATAGAGACTTCTAGAGACGTTAATTAAATGTTGGCATACTCCATACATTTGTAATGTTTTCCATATTTTTTCTCTGTTTACTCGGTCAAATGCTTTCTCTTGATCTATGAAGGATATGTATACGTTCTGGTTGTATTCTATTAACTTCTCTACCAGCTGTTTCAGAATAAATATTGCATCAGCAAGAATAAACCTACTGAGACAGGAATATACAAACAGGTTTCTACGTTACACTTTTCTCATCCACCTGCTCCTACTAACTCATTCTCCATTTTTTTAATGCGCAACTCTACAACAATACTTGTGTATATGTACGTAATTGTTACCTTATCAGTCTATGCTGCTTAAATATCTGCCGTCTAATGCACTTGTGATAGTGCCATTATTTTTGATGGTTTTACTGTTTGTTCTGTTTATCGTCTTGCATTTTCTTCAAAAATGCAAGTTCGAAATGGTGAAACTGTCTTCTATACTGTTATATGTATTTTTTCATACACGTACCCAGATTTCTAGCCACTTTGCTCATTGTACAGCTGATAAACCTTGTGTATTACGTAGGTACTTTTGTTATACTATTGCACTTATTATCGTTTGTCGTATCCTAAATAAAGCATCATTGCGCGTGCACGCTCTAAATATAGTTTCAATTGTAAATAACCAAAATATGACGTAATAATTTTGTGCGCTCTAAATATGCGTCATTGTGAAATAAATATTAACGCAAAATGAGGTAAACAGGTTACTAAAACACTTACCTAGCCTATTAATAAAAATATATTTAAAAAAAACATACAATAAAACTAAACAGGACAATTCTCCACGTATCGGCTCAAATTGAACCTTTTTCAAGAGACAAACAACAGATAACGACAAAATAAAAAACAAAATAGATGTCTATATTTCATCAAGCCCCGTCTCCATAATAGCGCAGGGATGGCAACGCATCTAGTAAAAGTGAAAATGCGTGCATTCATTATAAACAAACCGAAAGTGGGAAATTAGAGACACTATAGATGAGTGCAAGAATAATAAAAGAAAAAGATAAGAAAAATACCCCTTTTGTCACTCTATCAGACAGGCAGGTTTTAAGAACATAGTCACAACAGGCACGACTGAAGGGAACAGAGACAGATGGGGACGTGAGAAAATATTCATGTGACAACCTAGCACGGCTTGGAAACAACGATCCTGATAACAATACTGTGAACAGAGAACCATGGTCACCTACGTCAACAAGAATGGCATATGACAATGATAGATGAGTAATGATGAGGTTGTGTGGTGGTGGGGTGAGTGGGTTTGGGGAAGGAAGGATAGAAGAAGAATCAACATTTGAAAACGCATGGAATGAATGTGAAACCAAATATAGACATAAACATATATATAAAACCAAGCCTAAACAAACATAGAAATGTAAACACACACCAAGAGTCAAGAAATAAACACATAACAAGATGGACACAGATGTGTGAAGGATACCTACACAAAATGCACAGGCATGTAAATGTATCCACACACAGGAAAGGGCTCACACCAGAATAGGTATACACATTGACACAGAATGGAGATACGTGCATTAACATAAAAAAGCGCTCACATAAATATACATATATATATATATATATGTATACATAAATATGAACATTCATGCACATAAACACTTTCTCACATAAATAATAACATGAACATTCGTACACATAGAAACATATACATATATTAATGTAAATATAAACGTTCGTTCACATAAAGATAATGCTATAACAACTGCATATGTATACATACAAATGTGTGGCCCAAAGTAATTGTGTGGATACATAGAACCATGTAAAACGAAATGCATATACAAATAACTATACATGTGTGGGCACCCATCGAAGAGACAAATGCAATAAAAACGAGGAAATCAAAATCTAAATATGTAAATGATTTAACAATAACAAAATGGCAGAGTACAAAATAATCACATATTGACATACACAAACGAAAGAAGACATAAAGGAATTATATAAGACATAAAGAAAAGGTGGGTAACTCAAACAAAACGGTGATTAATGTTCATTCCGTGTGGTTGCAAGATTCCCATATGACAAATGAGACGATATTCCAAGGACTGACGTTGCCGGTCACCGGTATAACAACGTAACAAACCGGTTACAGAGACATCAGAGCTACCATGATGTGACGGGCTGTTAAAATGATTAGCCACTGGGGAGTCACGATGATTCGTGATATCTCTCAAATGTTCGGCGAATCTATCAACTAAACGTCTACCAGTCTCACCAATATACTTCATATCACGACGCTTACATATGATAGAGTATATCAAGTTACGGGACACACATGAAAAAGAATCATGAATATCAAAGTGTGATTTAGGAAACTGTAAAATAGGAGTGAGAATAACAAAAGGGCAAGTCAAACAATTTCGATGACAAGGGACAGTTCCTAGTTGACCTGCAGAAGTGCGCAGACGAGAATGAACTAAGAGATCCCGAAGGTTTCTGTCCCTCCTAAATCACACTTTGATATTCATGATTCTTTTTCATGTGTGTCCCGTAACTTGATATACTCTATCATATGTAAGCGTTGTGATATGAAGTATATTGGTGAGACTGGTAGACGTTTAGCTGATAGATTCGCCGAACATTTGAGAGATATCACGAATCATCGTGACTCCCCAGTGGCTAATCATTTTAACAGCCCGTCACATCATGGTAGCTCTGATGTCTCTGTAACCGGTTTGTTACGTTGTTATACCGGTGACCGGCAACGTCAGTCCTTGGAATATCGTCTCATTTGTCATATGGGAGTCTTGCAACCACACGGAATGAACATTAATCACCGTTTTGTTTGAGTTACCCACCTTTTCTTTATACCCTCTACTCCCGTATTGCACTGTTTCTTGTAATTATTTGTCTTTGTACACTTTCGTGAATAATTATTATTTTTGTGTTTGCCGTTCTTCTATATAATTCCTTCATGTCTTCTTTCGTTTGTGTATGTCAATATGTGATTATTTTGTACTCTGCCATTTTGTTATTGTTAAATCATTTACATATTTAGATTTTGATTTCGTCGTTTTTATTGCATTTGTCTCTTCGATGGGTGCCCACACATTTATAGTTATTTGAATATGCATTTCGTTTTACATGGTTCTATGTATCCACACAATTACTTTGGGCCACACATTTGTATGTATACATATGCAGTTGTTATAGCATTATCTTTATGTGAACGAACGTTTATATTTACATTAATATATGTATATGTTTCTGTGTACGAATGTTCATGTTATTATTTATGTGAGAAAGTGTTTATGTGCATGAATGTTCATATTTATGTATACATATATATATACATGTATATTTATGTGAGCGCTTTCTTATGTTAATGCACGTATCTCCATTCTGTGTCAATGTGTATACCTATTCTGGTGTGAGCCCTTTCCTGTGTGTGGATACATTTACATGCCTGTGCATTTTGTGTGGGTATCCTTCACACATCTGTGTCCATCTTGTTATGTGTTTATTTCTTGACTCTTGGTGTGTGTTTACATTTCTATGTTTGTTTAGGCTTGGTTTTATATATATGTTTATGTCTATATTTGGTTTCACATTCATTCCATGCGTTTTCAAATGTTGATTCTTCTTCTATCCTTCCTTCCCCAAACCCACTCACCCCACCACCACACAACCTCATCATTACTCATCTATCATTGTCATATGTCATTCTTGTTGACGTAGGTGACCATGGTTCTCTGTTCACAGTATTGTTATCAGGATCGTTGTTTCCAAGCCTTGCTAGGTTGTCACATGAATATTTTCTCACGTCCCCATCTATCTCTGTTCCCTTCAGTCGTGCCTGTTGTGACTATGTTCTTAAAACCTGCCTGTCTGATAGAGTGACAAAAGGGGTATTTTTCTTATCTTTTTCTTTTATTATTCTTGCACTCATCTATAGTGTCTCTAATTTCCCACTTTCGGTTTGTTTATAATGAATGCACGCATTTTCACTTTTACTAGATGCGTTGCCATCCCTGCGCTATTATGGAGACGGGGCTTGATGAAATATAGACATCTATTTTGTTTTTTATTTTGTCGTTATCTGTTGTTTGTCTCTTGAAAAAGGTTCAATTTGAGCCGATACGTGGAGAATTGTCCTGTTTAGTTTTATTGTATGTTTTTTTTAAATATATTTTTATTAATAGGCTAGGTAAGTGTTTTAGTAACCTGTTTACCTCATTTTGCGTTACTATTTGTTCATTAGGTTACTGCGGCACCATCCACTTTGTCGGACACCCTCTGACCCTTTGGTTTTTTATATTTGAAATAAATATGCCTGCTAATCATCATCAGTTGCCGTGCCGACTAGTGGAGGAGATCATGGATGTTTGAAATAGACCAAGAAACGTGGGAAGAATTTGCACAAAATAGATATACATGGCGTTCTATAGTAAAAAAGAGTGCATTATCTTGTAATAAGAGGAGAAATACTGCAGATCAACAGCGGAGAGTATCTAGAAAGTCACGGATATCAATCAATAAATAAACAATAAACCCATAACCCTTCAGGGTCGTAGGGGTACCACATTGGATGCTTCAGCACACAGAGTCCTCCAGCGAATTCTATCCTCAGCGATGCGGATGAGTGTGGAAATATCTAGCCCTGTCCATTCCTTGATGTTGTCTGTCCATGTCTTCATTTGTCCTCCTCTGCTTCTTCCATCCTCGACAGTTCCCTGCAGTAATATACCAAATATTCACGGATATACCAAAATCAGTCTACAGTCGTCATTCCATGACCAAACTGTCCAAGAACATTTACAGCTCGAAGCTGTGAAATGAGAAGACGTCATGAGTGATGGAATTATATTGCTGTGAAATGCAAATGTTTTTTGCTTTTCATGGGCATCAAATAAATAAAACCAGGAACGGAAATCAGATTATTCATGAATACAAAATATATAGACAGTTAGTTTGATTCAATTGTTATATCTTAAAATATTAGCTAAAATCCAGTTTACTCAAAGGTGTATTGCACATTCGACGTGTGTTTATTGTGTTATCGTTTTCATTTCCAAATCCACCGATAATCGAGACTGCCAAGATGAGATGGTCACATATTTAAAGAGTTGATAGAGAAAACTGCACTTGCATCATTAGAAAGATTTCTAATTTTATACAAATCTTCCTACCATAATGTTCTTGCATGTGAAGATACGATTCCTACATCGGAATCTACTAAGGAAGAGACACAAAATATGGCTTAAAAACGCACAATTCTACTTACTGAAGTTCACTTGAAGTTGGAGTTACTGTTGCTGGAAAAATGTACCCAGAGTAAAGACTTTCTACAGCGGTAACATTATACAGGAATATGGACATACGTGTCTAGTTAGTAGTTGGTTCATCGTCACTGAATTCTGTACTAGTCCATAGGTGCTCAGATCTCTCCTTACGTGTATCCGCCATTACACGTTGACTGACTGTCCAGGTACGCCGCTTCTTCTTCTTCTTCTTCTTCTTTCGTTCACTTGAAACATGTATATATCTGTAATTCTGTCTCCTTAAGAAAACTCACTGTCTTTTGTAGTTCATACAGTGTCCCATAGAGTTTTGATTCCAGTGTTGTTTCCTGTGACCAATATGTCTGTCTCAGCGTTTCATGCTCAGAACACTCTTGAAGTATATGTTTGGCACTCTGTGCTGCCTGTCCACATGTACACATGGCCGTGTTGCCAATCTTGAACCTTGTATACATGTGACTGCGGAGTCGGTTGTGTCCTGTTCTGAGACGTAGAATTATAACTTGTTCTGGTCTGTTCATAATATGATAGTCATCTTGTGTTGGTGTTTGTGGCTTTCTTATTGACTAGATCATCTGTTTTTTCTGATGGTAGGTGATTGGTATATCTGGTTGGTCTTCGGCAGCACCTTTCTTAGCCAGTTGGTCTGCTTCTTCATTTCCTGGTACTCCACATGTGAGAGGGTATCCACTGCATGGTTACCCTATACTGGTAAGACAATTCGATAAGTACTTTTTTCAAGTCTGTTAGTTTTCGAGACTGGAGAGCTTGAAGCACTGACCTTGCATCTGTCAGGAATACCACAGGGTGTAGGCCAGAGTCGGTGTTAAGCAGGCAGTTTTAGTTGCTACACTAACGTCCTGGATTTCTGCATAATAATTATTGCAGAATGTCCCTGTCGTTGTTCTGATTGTATCTCATGGCGTGTGTGGATATTCTATATATACACCTGCACCTCCATTCCTCACTGCATTCTGTGCTGACCCATCTGTGTATACTCTGACCCATATATCTTGTGGATATTCCTCATCCAGGAAACTGAGAGTGACTGTTCTTCGCTGCACACTGTTCTGTTCGTTCTCGCTTAGTATTTCTTTCACATGGGTCTGAATGTATATTGGCATTCCATGGCTTTCACTCCATCGGATTTGTTCTGGTACAGGCCTTAAGGGGCTGTCAACTTCAGGTAGGTCTGTAAGTTGTCTACGGAGTCGTTTAGCTTGATGGATAAAGCTGCTTCTTTTCAGTCGCCCCATTGCTAGATTTTGGAATCTTTCCTTTATTGGATGACTTGGCATACACTGAAACTTTTCTGCCTGAATTAGTACTTTTGTGTCTCTGCGTTCGCCAAGTGTTTGCATTCTTCCCATTTTCTGCATCTCTGCTATGGGTGTTGATTTCATTGCTCCCAAAATTATTCTAAGTGCCTGGTTTTGCACTTTATCTAGATCTTGTAATGTGGTGGTTGATGCAGCACACCACGCAGCTGAACCATATTCCAGGTGTGGTCTTATGCCTTGCTGGTAAACTTTACTGAGTATATTTCCACTGGCTCCCCATGTGGTTCCACTTAGTTTTCTCAGGATAGCTAGCTTCCTCCTGGCTTTTGTTGTTGCTTTATTTATGTGCTGCTTCCATATAAGTTTATCATCGAAAGTAACCTGAGGTATGTGGGTTGTTTGTCTTCTTTCAAGAGTTCTCCATCTATTTTGATATGACCGGCTTTTTGTTTTGGTGAGAGGGTAAAGAGTGTAGTGCTGCACTTATCTGTTTTAATGCTGACGCACCATCTATTAGCCCATAAGGTTAGAGCATCGATAGCTCATTGTATTTGTTTAGTGGCCACTGTCGTATGTTCTTCCGTGCACCATATCACCAGGTCGTCAGCATACATTGCAACTTTGATCCCATGTGGTAGTTCAGCAACTAGGTCATTGATGTAAACCAAGAAAAGTGTGGGTGACAGGACTCCTCCCTAGGGTACTCCATGACGCACGTTCTTGCTCTTGCAACATTCTAATTGTACCCTGGCTCTTCTATTATGCAGGTATGCTTTTACCCATTTGTACATTCGCAATTTCTTTAGGAGCCCTTCTTTCCAGACCTTATCAAATGCTTTCCTGAGGTCTATCCATGCTGCTAGTACCAGTTTCTTATCTTGGAAGGCATCCTCAATCTCTTGGGAGAGGTAAGTTGCCTGATCTTTAGTAGAGTAGCACTGTCTGAAAACCTGCTTGCTGTGATACCAGAAGGTTTTCACTTTCAAGGTACCACTGCATACTAAGATTGATAATGCGTTCCATTGTTTTGCATAGACAGCTTGTGAGGCTGATGTGCCTGTAGTTGGAGACTGTGTTGCCATCTTTTCCTGATTTCAGGAGTGGTATCATTATTGCTTCTCTCCACGCCTCTGGTACATTAACTGTGGACCAGCTTGTGTTAAAGATCTGCAGTAGCTTTGCTCTTGCTGGAATTCCCAGGTTTCTAATCATTTCATTGGACACTCCATCAGCTCCAGGGGACTTTTTCATTTTCAATTTGGATATTGCATGCTTCAGTTCTCTTATTGTAATTGGTGCCTCCATGACTTCAGGTATAGGTTCGCCTTGTCCAATGTTTTGCTGGTTCTCTCGAACTTCCTGTTGTTTGTCTGGGCTGACTTTGATGTTATTGTCTTCTGCAAAGGAATCTGCAAAATAATCAGCTGCATGTTTACCTGTTAAACTGTTTTTATCTTTATAAAGTGTGGTCCTGGTATTTCTCCCTGTACCTTCATCATTTAGTTGTTTTACAAGATTCCATAATTTCCTAGTATCTCTTTCTAGGTTCAGCGACTCTGTTTTTTCTTTCCAGCTGCTCCGTCTGGCTTTTAACTTGACTCTTTGAAATTTAGCCTTTGTCTGCTGATATTTGTTGTGATTTTCTTGTCTAGGTCTGTTCTCGGCCTGCTGTCTAGATGTTTCCATCTCATTTTGCAGCTTTTCCAGTTCATTATTCCAGTAGGGTTTGTAGTTCTTGCGTGCCCCCTGGGTATGGTTGTACTAGCAGCATGTAGTATACATCTATTAAATTAACTCACTGCTCTATTGATGTCTTTGTCCAAGTTCATGTCCTTAGCTAGAAAACTGGTTAAATGCTGGTACATTTTCCAGTCTGCCCTCTTATAGTTCCACCTATTGAGCGTGCTGCTGTCCTTGGTAAATACATTGTGGATTTCCAGAAATACTCGTCTGTGGTCACTACCCCCAAGCTGCTTTCCAACGACACGTGTGATGTTCCATTCCAGGCCTGGTGAGTAGAATGCCAGATCTGGTTTTTACCACTATACTTCCTCGCCCACGAAACCTTTCAATTCTATCGACACTACATTTCAAACCAATCTCCCTTATTCTAATTATGGTCGAAGAGTCATCGTCACTTATAAAGTCATCTGTTCATGCGTTTTCCCGTAATGCGTTCAAAATGTCTACCCAATCCATCCCTCCGTCAACAGCGGTAGTAGTCGCATGTGCGGACAAACTATCTGCTCTCTCACTACGCCGGACTTACTTTCCGCAGACATGAATTCTTCACCGCATCCATCACTGTTCCCGAATGTACCCCGCTTGCACTCTTACAATCATGCTCATCGACTCACTGAGTATACATCCATGTGTTGCAGTCTGCTATCTCACAAATTTCAAAGCTTTGGTTACTTCCAAAATCTTCATTGTCATGCTTCTTGTCGCCTGAGCAAAAGCACTACAATCCTTTCTGATGGTCTTCCCCCGCCTTTGAACCGTGAAGGCTCAGGCACTACTGATGTGCCTCACAATCGACACATCTGTATAAATAATAAAATCACCTTTCCTGTCATTCTCGCAAATCCAACTCCAAAAAAGATGGACTTCATTTCTTCCATTCTATATTGAGTGATATTATTACTAGGCTGTCGGACACTCTAAGGCGAATGACTCCATTCCGCACAATTTAGTACATCCTCCAACCTGCACACACTTTGTATAATGTCCTCTTCGGTCCCCATCCACAACTTTTTTCCATTAAATTGACTGCCTTCCACTCTGAGAATTTCAGGGCGGAGAGGATGCTCTTTATCAGCAGTGATTTGTAGTTAGACCACAATTATATTCTTTGCTCTTCTGTTGAGAAATCAAATAATAATCGCATAGCCCGTGCCGACGTATCTCTCGTACCCCCCAATATGATGTACGTTGCCTCATTCTGGATTCTATCTAATCTTTCTGTTTGAGTCTGACTCAGTGTCAGAATCGCTAGCGCATACTGTGCCACCGACACCACTAATCCCTGATACAGCAGAAACAGCAGCCTCTGTTCACATTGATCAGCAGCCATAGCTTGAATCACCGTAAGACTTTTATATGCCTTTACAATGATGCGGTCAAAATGATCTTTGAAATTCAGACCTCGGTCGAACATAACCACCAAGTACTTCATGGTGCTCATTTTCTCAAGGACATCCCAGCTCAAGGTAACTGACGGCGTGGATGTGTTTACTATGTGATTTTTCAGGGAAAACCATGTTATTGATGCCTTTGACGGATTAACAATTGTTCCAGAATCACTGCGCCACTCCCTATACGCTCAAGCACCCTCTGCAAATTCCTGGCTCTGGTTTCTATATCTTTATCCTTCCTATATACTAAATGCCATCGGCATAGGACATAGTACTACCCGGTAGTGCAATCTGATAGCATGCAATGTGAACTTTATACACATTAAAACATAGATGTCCAACACAATTTTGTTTGCGTTAAAATTAAGAAAGCAGTGGCAAAGAAAAATAAAACCTTCAAACTTACTGATGCTCAGAAAATAAATTGCATGCACTATGCTCTCTACCTAACGAAATTACTTTAAATGGACAACAACTTGAACAAGTACACACATTCGCCTATCTAGGAAGCAAATTAACACTCGACGGTGATGTCATGATAGAAATTACAACTCGCATTGCCCTAGGATCAAGTGCATTGAACAGACTGACTAATATCAGGAAGTCAAAGTCAATCAGCACACGCACGAAAATGCGCTTATTTAATTCATGCGTTATTCCGGTGCTATCATATGGATGTGAGAGCTGGAAAAGCTCTTTATCTTCAGAAAAGAAATTACAGAGTTTCGAGAACAAATGTCTTCGTAGGATAACTAACACCCATTAGAGTGAATTCAATCGAATGATAAAATCAGAGAAGACACACATCAAAATTTCATCACATATGTTATCAGAAAACGCCGTTGGTCCTACATCGGCCATGTCCTACGCGCAGACATCAACATAATACACCACCACTCTCTTGAATGGACACCTACAAGCAAAAGAGCAAGGGGTTGACCAAAAGAAATACTCATAATAAAAATACTTAGAGAAAGTAAATCAAACAATATTCATACTATTCAAGAACTGTACAGAATAGCTTTGAACGGACATAATTGGAGAGATCTGACCTCTGCCCTATGCGCTAACTTCAGCGCAAAAGGAACATGAATGAATGAAATAAACTATGCTCTCTGCCATTGACAAAATATTTTGGATAAAATTTGAACACTATATATAGAAAGTGGAAGAAAAATATTTTACAGAAGGATGAGCTACTTCATTCAACCAACTACAGTTATCGATCTTTACGATTCGTCGGATTATAAATAAATACATAAGAATTAGAAACAAGACCAGGGGAAGACAGAGAAAAAGAAGGATTTAGATAACATTAATAGTCATCATCATCAGGTGCCATGCCGGGTGGCTTAGGCGGTCATGGCTCTCCACAGCTTCTGGCCACAGTATTATGTATCAAAGTCGTTGTTGTTTCTTTGCCGTGCCAGGTTGTCAAACTGTCTAATATTTTCTCACGTTGTCGCCCTCTGTCTCTGGTGCCTTCAATCTTGCCTGTTGTGATTATGTTCTCTAAACCTGCCTGTCTCATGAAGTGGCCAAAAAAAGAAGATTGCCTTTTTCTTATATATTCTTGATTAAGGTCCGTTTCGCATTTAACTCTTTTAACACCTCTAAATTAGTTTTTCTGGCAGTCCATGGTATTCTCAGCATTCTTCTGTAGAACCATATCTCTGTTGCCTCCAATCTCCCACTTTCCAGGTTGTTTATTGTCCAAGACTCGCACCCATATGTTAGTATAGGGGTTATATAGCACTGCAGAACTCTCTTTCTCACATCTAATGACAAGGTCATATTACACAGTATATTTTTCTTTTTTCTGAATGTTGTTTTTGCCTGTCCTATTCTGCATCTTATTTCTGTTGTACTTCTTCCATCTGCTGTAATAATTGTACCTAGATATTTGAATTGGTGGACCTGTTTTAATACTATATCATTCACTATGATCTTGCAAGGTGTGTTATTTTCTTTCTTTGAAATAACCATTACTTCTGTTTTCTTGATATCTAGGAAGAGGCCTTTCTCTTTGCTTTCTGTGACTACTACTTTAATTAAGTTTTGAAGGTCTTCCTCACTTTTTGCAATCAGAACAGTGTCATCCGCATATCTCAAATTATTTATGTTATGTCCTCCCACTGATATTCCTGGGATATCTACTATTGCACGCAATATGTTTTCACTGTATAGAGAGAACAGGTCTGGTGAAAGCACGTATCCCTGTCTGACTCCTTGTTTTATTTGTTGAAAAGGGCCAAATTGATTTCCTACTCTTATTGCTGCTGTTTGTTGCCAGTACATGTTCTTGATTATTCTTAGATTCTTGCTGTCAATGTTCAGATTCTCTAGCATTTTGATAATTTCGCTATGTTTAACTTTGTCAAAAGCTTTAGTGTAGTCTATAAAACAGAGGTACATATCTGTTTTTACCTCTATAGACCTCTCTATTAGTGTTCTCAATATATAAATATCATTATTGGTGCCTTTGCCTTCTACAAAACCACATTGTTCTGGACTTATTTCTGATTTTATTTTGTTTCTCACTCTCTTCATGATGATTCTGAGAAGTATTGTGGTTATTTGGCTCATGAGGCTGATTACGGTGTTCTTCACATTCGGTGGTCCCTGGTTTCTTATGTAATGCTATGAATATGGATCTCATTAAGTCATCGGGTATGTTTCCGCTGTTATATATGTCATTCAGCAATTTTGTGATTATTTCAACTCCAAAGTCATCTAAAGCTGCTAATTCTTCTAATGTGATATTGTCTGGAGCTGGGGCGTTGCCATATTTCATGTGTCTTAGTGTCACCCTTACTTCTGCTGTGAGTATTGATGGACCCTCGCCGTTATCTTGTACGTTTATTTCTGGTCTATTGTCATCATAAAGTTCTTTGATATATTCTGACCATCTCTGTACTATGTGGTCTATTCCCATTAATACCTGCCCTGTCTTAGATTTTAGACACCCTGTAACTGTTTGCGTTATCTTTCCTGTTATCATCTCAATTTTCTTATATAGTAATGTTGTATCTTGCTTGTAATGCAATTCTATTTCTGTGCATTTCTTGTTCAGCCAGCTTTCTTTTGCTATTTTGTATTTCTCTCGTATCTCCTTATGTATTTTCTGATATTCCACTATCTTGTGTTTATTTTTCCTTCTGGTGCTCATCAATTCTAATATTTCTTCTGTCATCCATTTTTGTTTTGATGAATGTTTTACTTTTGGTATTATCGCTTTAGATGTTTGGTTTATCGACTGTTTTAGCATGTTCCTTTGATCTTCGATACTCTGAATTTTTGCAATGGCATTGTATCTATTTTGTACAATTATGTTGTATATTTCTTTAATGTCAGCATCTGATTTCAATAAAGCTAAATCTAATTTCATATTCCTTGGTGCTCTCTTGATCTTCTTTAATCTTATACACAATTTCGCTACCAGTAGTATATGATAACTATTGCAGTCAGCACCTGGCCTTGTTTTCATAGATATAATGCTGTTTCTATGTCTTTTAGGGACTAAAATGTAATCAATTTGGTTCCGAGTATTATCACCTGGGCTAATCCATGTACACAGCCTTCTTGGATGTTGCTTGAACCATGTATTCCCTATTATTAAATTATGTGCCTGTGCCCACTCTATCAATAAATCACCTCTTTCATTCTTAGTTCCTAAACCAAATCTTCCTATCACATCTTTTATTTCTGTTTCACCTACTTTTGCGTTACAGTCCCCCATTACAATAGTTACTTCCTGATTTTTACACTGTTTCATTGCGATTTCTAGATCTTCATAAAAAAATTAGGATGTCCTCCTCTGAAATGCTTGATATAGGTGCATATACCTGCACAATGTTGATATCCAACGGTTTTCCTGTTAGTTTAACTAATATTACCCGATCTGATATTGCCATAAAACCCTTCACCGTTTTTCCTGTTTCTGTGTCTAATAATACTCCTACCGCCCTCTCGTGTTTTTGTCCTCCTGAGTATATGACTTTAAATTTATCTGACTGTATCTCTCCTGCCCCAGTCCACCTCATTTCGCACATTAATAGTGAACAAATAAAAACAACACAGCCGAAGTAACACATCTATTGTTGTAAATACATGTGAGAGATATATAATATATACTAGTAACCATATTGACAATCGTTAAACGCAGCAAGCTCGTGTGATGTAGCTATTTGATGAGAAATTAATTTCTCTCTAAAATAATCATACAAAGCAAAGAAGAAGGTGCAAGGAGAAAAGATGGCCAAATAAGAAGGTGTAAGGAGAAGAGAAGGCCAAAATAGGGCCTGGACTGATAATATTAAAGAATGGACATTTTTAATTTCTTCACATTGTAACGTGAACTCAGAAAATGTTTTGGTCGAACATTCCAGAATGCAGTCACTAGTACTTATAATGTTCATATTAGGAAAATGATGATGATAACTATAGTAAGTACAATGTATGTTTACATTTATTTTACATTACCAAAATGTAAAAAAATAAAATTTCATAAACGTTGAACTGTTAACTTGATATGTCGTTGCTTATAATCTCAACACGAAGAAGGAAAAAAAAACTACAATCGAAATACTTCATTTTTACCAATGTAATAACAAACGAACTATGTGATTATTCAGTAATATATAACTATGTCTATACCAACAATTACTGTAAAATTTCTTTTCCACATAAAATCAAATGTTTTCTATCTTTAAAAAAAATGACATTCGTAGCAACTGTTGCGATAAATCCGATCAGTCTAGATAATAATTAATCATAAGTCCTTAACGTGGTTATGAAATAATGCACTGAGGCAAAATATTAAGCATATACGCTTAGTAATTACAGAGATAATAAACAATATCGTTGTTTATCTGTTGAAGAAAGCATTATAATAGTTTATTCTAAAAAATAATACAGCTAAATTATAACACTGAATTCCAATATATCACGTTGGTTTTATTCGTCCATCGCAAGTGATGATGACCAATTGTTACATCCAATTTTGAAATTAAGTTATTTATGTCCTTGACTATGAGTTCATAGATGGATATAATCCCTATTCTCGTCGTAATTATCCTTGGTAAGCTCTGGTATGACATGGTCATTATAGATGATTTGTCGTCTATCCGTGCCATTCTACCATACGTTCTGGTGTTGAAGAAGACATTTCCCCCCTGTTCATAAGATGATGCGCATTTATAGGCTATAGAGTGCCATGTATCTCGTTTTTGTACAAGTTCTTCCCATGTATCAGTCTAGATTCCCGTGAGACATTTAATGAGTCACTGCAGCACTTCTTTTGGCCATCATGACAGCGTATTCCCTACTTCGACTTACCATAGAAAAGTAACTTTGGCTCGTGATGAATTGACATACGCAACAGATGACCTGTCCAACGAATCTGTGCCTACATCAGAATAGTGTCAATGCTAGAAATACCAGATCTGTCAAGGACAGACGCATCCAAAATTGTGTCTTGCCCTCTGATGTGTATAACATTTTAAAGACAAATTGTGTGAATGTGGCTGATCTCCACATGCCATCTATACGATCCATGTTTTACCAGCATTCATGAAGTACTTTTTCTGTGCACACTTTCAGCTTAGTATTTATGGTAATGCCATTTTACTATAATTTAACTAGACTTCAACAAGACTGGGTTCGGTTTCTGAGCATAGGTTTCGTGGAAGATGGTTTCCTTTATTTTTCTATCTTTACATTACTTGGAGAATAACATAAACTTCTGTTATTGCTGTCGTGTATAGTTTTCGTAAGTGTAATGTCACACGACCTTGCAATCTAGAGATGTACTACCATCGTACTAGATATGCTGGCCTAAACTTCTCCAGAGGCTGTCATCAAAATTCGAATTCCCACGGTTTCGGACATGACAGCATGACAGCCGTGATCAGAGGCTGCGTTACATTGTTTGCCGGCAATGTTTTTGCTGTTAGGTTCAAGAAGTGCTGATATATATATGGTGTTTGTCTTTACGAAATGCTTGTTTATATTCTGTCCAGGCGTACAACGTTTGAACATGATCGATAAAGAGTTACGCCAGATTGCGTCGCACGAACTTCGAAGTAATTTGTTTCCATGATGCACTAAAAGAAAGTGCTTTGTACGGATCTTGTTTATCTGCTAAACCTAGAGAATCACGAAAGCATTGCAGAACTCGAAAAACCTCGCACATCTACTTATTGAGTATAGGAGAGTTGATGGTACAGTGCATACCTGTACAGTAAAGTCCCTTGCGATCTTCTACACACTGCAGACAAACACCATCTACTCGTTGGCAGAGAAAATTCCTGCAATAAATTGAGCAGGCTTTTGTACAGTTCTGACCATATACTCCAACAGAACAATCTGGAAATTAGAAAAAAATACAACAATAAAATAACGTAAATACTCATGTAAAAGATAATTATGATTAGACGTAACCGATCTACTGTACATGTATGGTGCAGATATTCAATAAGTAACATTGGTAATAGAGAGATAACAGGTGTAAAGATAGCTAGAAAGATTTATAATTCAGGCGAAACATGTATTACGAAGTGGAAAAAATGTGTAACATTGGAAAGTCGTATTGAACAAGAAAAACAATGTGAAACACAGTGAAAATACTTGACTAGTTCTAGAATAAACTGAGACAATGAAATTTAGTTCACAACATTGCCAATCATAGTGATACTACTTATTTGATAAGACATTGGAAATAATCGATAATTTTTGGAAACACAATGAAACACTTAGCAACTTTGCTATATATAACGTTCTAGTACGGATTATAAGAATTTGGTATAACATTAAAAATATTTGATAACACAGTGAAAACATTTAATTTCAATCGAAACGTGTATTACCGCAGTTAAACACTTTATTGAACAGTGAAAATGCTCTGTGAAACGGATTGACGAGAAAACATAATACACTCAACCCTAGGTTACAGTCATCATCATCATCAAGTGCCGTCTCCGCAACGAAGGTTGGCTGCAACGTATCTCCAACATCTCCTGTCTCTTGTCTTGGTGGTGCACTCTGCTAGACTGTAACCTGTCTATCGTGTAATGTTACTCTCCCACGTGTATCTCTGCCTACCTCTTGCTGGCTTCCCTTTGACTTTACCCTCAAGTAAGGTCTTCAACAAGGTGTCATGTCTTTTAATGTGTCCAAAGTATTTTATTTGCCTGATCTTTATTTCTCTTAGTAGTTCTTTCTTCATATTAAATGTCTTTAGCAAGGTGCAAGGTTACAGTAGGAAACTATAGAATAGTAATACTATTTACTTTTCGTGCATTTGGCAAGAAGCGACTTTCGAGTTAGTTAGTTAGTCGTCGGATCATCATCACTGCAAACTGGATATATCCATAGTTGCTCCGATCCCTCCTTGAGTGTATCCCCCATCACACTTCTGCTGACAGTACAGGTCCTATGCTGGTTGACCATCATTCTTCTGCGCCCTCCAAAATGTTCACCTCTAGCAACACCGAATTTCAATCCCTGATCTTTAATCCTAGCCATTGAAAAGGAATCATCATCCACATTAGTCTCACTCTTGCGTGTTATATCTCTTAAGGAGTTCAAAACGTCAGCGCGATCCATTGCCCCATCGCCCTGTGTCACAATCGCGCACGATGCCACCTGATCCGCTCTTTCATTGCCTCGAACACCCACATGTCCCGACACGAAAATAAATGTAACCACTTTCAAGCTCGCCTTTCTCAGGGCCTCAATCCATTGTTCGCGAACGAGACCCAATTGTACTTTCTTAACCATACTCATAGAGTCACTCAAGATGCAGACCTGCGTTATCTTCTGTGTGCGTAGCCACTCAAATGCCTTGGTCACCGCCAAAGTTTCCATGGTCATACTACTCGTAGTGACTACAAAGACACCATTTTCCTCCTTGATCGTTTTACCTGCTCACTGAGCTGTAAAGGCCCAAGCACTGCAAACATGCCTAATTACAGATCCATCAGTGTATATAATCACATCACCCTCTTTGGATATTCTCACTGATTAAAGCCTGCACTTCTTTCTCCACAGATGTGGGACACCATTCTCTGCATTCCCTGCTAAGTGATATTACTACTCTCAAACAAGTTGCGAAATCTGTGGGTAGACCTATCCATTCCGCACCTGCTGCCACATCCTGTAATCTGCACACGCTTTGTATGACATCCTCAGCACGTCCCATCCACGACATTCCTCTCTTGAGTCTGCTGCCTTTAACTTTCTGTATTTCGGAATGCAACGGGTGTTCCTTATCTGCATGTATTTGAAGGTACGCCCGTGCACGGAAATACTGTAATCTATGCTCAGCTGTTGGGCAGTCAAGTAGGTATCGCATAGCTCTTGTCGATGTGTCTCTTGTGCATCCCAGAATGATACGCATTGCTGCATTCTGGACTCTATCCAGTCTTTCGATCTGAGTTTGACTAAGAGTCAGAATTGCCAGTACATATTCCACCACAGCCACAACCAAACACTAACGAGATTATGGGGTAGAGTTTAATGTTCATCCAATATAGGTTAAATATGATCCAAAAGTCATGCTGAAGTCGGATGTATCAAGCCGAAAGGAGTAGATATAAAAGAAAAGTTGTAAACAATGACACGACAAATTTTGCTCTTTGGAGTGCATCTTGATGATTTACAGGAGTTTGCGAACGAAAAAAAGAAGAAGATGAAGAAGAGGATAGAATAAGGATTATAGACACTCTATCTAGGACAGTGATAGCGGTTGAAACATGCGAAGTAGTACCATCATTGGCAAAACAGTGGACACATTTTTTGCTAAGCAGTGAACCTCGCAATAAGAAAGTGAGCGGTATGCCATTACATAACTGCTACCCGTTTGCTACCCGTGTATATATATATATATATATATATATATATATATATATATATATATATATGAGCCGGTGGGATGATGAACCCACATAGACCGACCTTTTAAGGATAAAGACAACAGGAGCAGACATCATTCCTGCGGAAATCCTAAAAGAAAACAGATGTCCTTGTCCTCCACTTGTACTGACTCCATATGACATGGAGAGAAGCAACATCACCCAAGATATATGGAAGCCAAGATAGTAACTCTATACAAGAACAAAGGTGACATAGGTAACTGCAACAAATACAGAGGCATCTTCCTTCTCAGCATCACAGGGAAATTTTATGCACGTATCCTACTAATGCAATTACAACTATTTGTCGAATGTGTCCTGTCAGAGTCACAGTTTTGGTTTCAGAGCCAAAAGATCCACTACCGACATGATCTTTACCAATCGTCAACTACAGGAAAAATGCCACGGAAGCCACTCTGTATGGTTTTTGTGGATATAACTAAGGCTTTTGACACAGTTAGTACACCAGCCCTATATACAATTATAAAATGTAATGGTTGTCCATGTCCATCAAAACTAATGGACTTGGTTATTTCCTGTCATGAAGACATGCGTTGAAATGTTTCATTCGAGGGCAATAAGTCTGATAGCTTTGCAGTAAAACTGGAGTAATACAGGAGTGTGTTCTAGCCCCTTCCCTCTTTGGGATTTTCTTCGCATTGCTTCTGAAATATGCTTTTGCAGAAGGTGACGTTTTCATTTGCTCCCTTTACGATGGATCACTCTTCAACTTAGCGCGACTCAAAGAGCGAAGACGAAAACATCATAAATAATCATCAGAGAACTTCTTTTCGATGATGGCGCTAATATTGGCACACAGTGAGACCACCTTGCAGTTCTAAATTGACATGACAATAACATGCGAGCTGCTCTCTATGGTAATAAACATCACTAAAACTCGGGCATTGTGTCAGAGATATACTTTACAAACAAACATCGCATTAAACAACACATATAGAAAAAAGTCGAGAACATTTGCTACCTAGAATACACAATTATATCAACCCTTTCCTGGACAATGAAATAAACGCACGTATAAAGAAAGCGGCTGCCATTTTTTGTCAGAGCTTGCAAAGCGAGCTTGGAAAAACCATAAGCTAAAACAGAAAACAAAGATACAGATCTATCACACGTGCATGCTGAGTACACTATACTACCGATCTGAAACATTGACTACCTACACCAAACATGAGAGTAAATTCAAGAAGGGAAGCCAGAGGATAAATTAAAAATGTTCAAGTCTAACGGGAATTGAACCAGTCCGTTCAACGGCACCAAATCGCTTAGCAACTCCCGTACACGAGATTATTATTATTACACGAGATTATTAAAATCCGTATCCGTCACACTTTCTGAGAAAATATTCAACGGATTGATTCTTCTTATTGCTAAATGACCGTCTGTAAGACGTAAAAGGTCATTCATAAATTTATATCTTGTGTATATCTTGTGTATATATTTCTTTATCAATTGAGGTGAGATAGTTATGAGAAGTTTATATAGTACAAATTCCAATGTATGGATTTGATGAATCTTGGACACTCAACAGAACATTGAAAATGTGTACTGAAGAAACAGAGATGTTGCTTCATAGAAGAACCTCAAGAATACCATGGACAGATAAGAAGAGCAATGAAGATGTTTTGAAAGAGATTAATTGATTAAAAGTGCTGCTAATTCGTATTAGAAAAAGACAGACCACAATTTCTGAACACACCATGAGAAGAGGAACGATTGAACACATTGTAACATGTGTGGTCTAGATCCTAATTTTATTTCAAGGTCCTGAATTGGTCGACACATAAACAGTTCTTGAACTAGACAAATCTACCAAACATCATCATCATCATCATCAAGTGCCGTCTCCGCAACGAAGGTTGGCTGCAACGTATCTCCAACATCTCCTGTCTCTTGTCTTGGTGGTGCACTCTGCTAGACTGTAACCTGTCCATCGTGTAATGTTACTCTCCCACTTGTATCTCTGCCTACCTCTTGCTCGCTTCCCTTTGACTTTACCCTCAAGTAAGGTCTTCAATAGGGTGTCATGTCTTTTAATGTGTCCAAAGTATTTTATTTGCCTGATATTTATTTCTCTTAGTAGTTCTTTCTTCATATTAAGTGTCTTTAGCACCTCTTTATTTGTTTTCTTCTCTTTCCATGATGTTCTCCCTATTCTTCTATATACCCACATCTCAAAGGCATCAATTTTGTCTTCTAATTGTTTATTTAGTGTCCATGTTTCTGAGCCATACATTAATATGGAATAGATGTAGCATTTTATAATTCTCATTTTTAACTTGTTTGTAATTTGTATAGATATTAATAATTTCCTCATATCATTGAAGGTACTTTTAGCCATTCCTAAAATTCTGTTTATTCTTATTAGCTTCATTCTGTTTTAGCTAATCTACCAAACATTTCATGCCAATTACCTGTCAGTCAATCCTATTCTTATACTAAAAATACAAATCCCAACTCATTCCTAAAACTATCTAGCCCCTTACCACTATCCAGGAATTCGCCATGTGACAACATTTTCTCAGGCTGAAAGTTTCCCAAAATAAAACGCACTAATAAATCTTTACATATAACCGTTGATGATAATCATATGGCGTTTGGCACGCAATCAAATCCTCATATTTTTACATGTTTCCAGAATGACCATACTCTTAATATTCTGCCAGCGAGGTAAATTGGAAATTGGAGATCATTTTAATATTATTGATTCCTGTTACCCATCAGACTAGATCTGGGCCACAGATATACCACATCCACATGTTGCATTTAAAGTCACTGGCCAGCGTTTATCTGAGGATATCAGCGGTAATATAACAGATCATCATCATCCTTAAGTGCCATCTCCGCAACGAAGGTTGGCTGCAACCCAACAAATCCTACAGATCAGACTATTCCAACTCGCCGTTAATCTTTAGGTCTGATCAGGAAGGGGATCATTTTTCGCACCAGTTCCTTTAAAGCAATGACACGTGTCTGCAATAAACGTAACAAACTCTGTTACCCGAGTATCCCTTCCACTAGACGTCCCTCCTTCCACTAGACGTCCCTCCTCCCACTAGACGCCCCTCCTCCCACTACACGTCCCTTTCAAAGACTAATTGTTCTATGCACAGAGGTAGTAAAGTAAAGTAACCCATAGCATTTATTAATGCCGTAGGGGTGTGAGATGTTAGCGATCTCACATTTCACAGGCTCTGCAAATGAGGGCGGTAGCCATCTCCTCTCCCTCGCAGTCTTTACTTCCCGGATTAATCCGGTACCCATTTAAGGCTGGGTCGACCTGGGAGCCGTTGCGATCTGAAAACATTTCCGCCTCAGCTGGGGAATGAACCCAGGACCACTCATATGCGAAGCCAGTGCCATATCCACCCTGTGTACAGAGGTAGTACCTGCGATCAGATAACCCCTGATCAACTCCTAGTAGAAATACATATACTTTATAGTTAACAATTTCGCACTATAATAACAACTTTTCAAAACACTTTTGTACCAGACTTTAAATACATCATTTCTTATTGATTCTGGCATGCTGATTTCAAATATCATAATGAAATTCCTTAATTGGCTCTGTTTTGTTTTAATGATGAATTTAAATTTGAGCAATACAAATGTCATGTATACTTGTTTAATCGCTTTGGTGAACAGTTATTATTTACACTTTAGCATTATAACATTTTTTATTACACATTATATTAAGTGATATCCCACCATAAACTTTTAGAACAAAAACAACAATATTCAAAGTTCACATAAAAAGTTGCTAAAAGCATTTTTGAACCCCTACCGCTATTATTTAGTCATTGTTCGAGCTCTCTTAACTTATCGTATAGTCAATCGATGCGGTGTCTCTTGTCACAGTCCAACATTAATCAGCAAAGCATTGGAGGGCTATAATCGCCCTGATACCTTGCCTCCATAGCAGCAACGTCTTGACGAAACCGTTTACCATGTTCATCACTCACCTCTCCACAGTTTAACTTAAGAAAAAAGCCAGGTGAGAATCCAGAAAATGAATTTTTAAAGACATATTGCAACCTAGACTCTTACTTCAGAAGGAGGTTTTCTATAATTTCGATGTAATTATCAGATCTGTTGTTTCCAAGAAAATTGTCTACCACAGACTTCAATGCTAGCCATGCTTCTTTTTTCTTTTTCCTTTCCATGCAACAATCAAAGAAACACATCAACGTGCAGAAGTTACTCCCTCTTTTATTTTAGCTTCACTCAGACATGGATATTTTCTGAAGAGATATTTGAAAGCTTTATCAGTGTTATACATTGTCTTGACTGATTTTTAATGAGACCCATGTTATTGTAGAAGACTGACAACAAAATCTTGCTACTATCAGCAAGTGCTGCGTTCTCCACGTTCTTAATGTCACTCTGTAATGACTGCCTGATTGGCCAATGTATTCTGATGTAATGGGCAATTCGTGTACGAATACATCACTGTCAGAGAGAAAGCAACAGTACTTGGTAAATCCACCGTGTAGTCCAAGCAAAAGAGCTACCTCTTTTAGGTCATCAAATAGTGACCAATAGTGATGATCAAAGTTTAAAAACTTCAATATTTGCTTATTTTTTTATACGTTTCTGTCATATGACATGAATGATCAAATAGAATTGACGGTAAAACATTACCATTATTCAACTAAACAACATTAAGATGTGTTTTGGATAATCAATGAAAAACCTGCACTTTTCCGGGTTGTAATTGATACTGAGGGCTGCCATTAAACCATAAATGATTAAAACTATGCGCTTCCGACTGTGAAACATCAAACGGAAAATGTACGCGACTTCTGGCGGTTCCTAAACATATACATTTTAACACTTTCTGCTAGTATATACCATTGTTGTAATCTGGAAACCAGAAGCTCCGCCTTGTTCTTAGGTAAATTCAGGTCTCCTACAAGATCATTGAGTTCACTTTTAGTTATTAAGTGAGGTTTTATAAATATAGTTTGTTCAAATTCTAGGTTTTTTGAGGTTGATGGCTCAGAAATATCTTCATCTTGGGAAGCAGCTGTAAATGATCCTTGTACTTTGAAAACTGGTAGGGCATCGTGTTGCGGTACCGATGTATTGTAAAGAGAAAGGGGATACTTGGATATTGCAGAGTCCATGTTCTTCTTCTTTGATATTCCTTTCCCAATTGGAGGCACCATGCAAAAGTAACAGTTGTTGATATGATCAGTGGGCACTCTCCGAAACATAGAAACTACAAATGGCATAGCTTACCTTTTGTCAGCCACACATAACTTAAGATGTGCAGCACATGTATTGCAGCATACGTATGGTGCTCAATTCTTACCTTGATCTCCTATGCTGCAGCCAAAATACAAGTTTTACGCTTTTAAAATCACTTTAGACTTTATGATAGAAAAGTCACTTTGCCATATATATAACATAAATTATTCGCACTGTTGACATATGTCTTGGACATTTCTAACAAAGACACATTTGAGCAGGAAAAATTCAATACTAATAACGAAATTTCATCAGAGATAAGATATTTATACACAAAAGTGATGTAATACCAGGTTGGATGTCATCATATATTTTTAGTTGCAGTGTATTTTTCAGAATGAAAAAAAAAATCATTCTACCACAGCCGTTGCGTAACATATATATATATATATATATATATATAGTAATTAGAAAAAAACAAATGTTCGATATATCGAAAAATAAACTATAACAAATTAACATTTTAAAAATATCATATTCGTTTTCAGCACCCCAGAATTATTTAAGATCAACATTTTTAATACTGGTACAATCTTGATGTTGGTTAGTGTTATTCAAAGAAATAGTTACTTTCTCATACATTTTCTAGCGCTATATAACTTAATCTCTTCTCTAACATTTCTCGTACTACACGGTAAAGTAAAATATATCTCCGAGATATATAACTACAACACTTAGTCGCATCCTACAGCATGTCTGGCATGTAATAGTGTCACTAATCTTTGCTCCACTTTTTGCCTCGGCAACACACGGGCAAGCCTCTAGAAGATCTGTGGTATTTTTGGTTTAAACCCCCTTCCCCGTAGGAAGTCAGAAGACAGCACTTAGTGCTAGGAATCACGTTCAGAAGGCGGTAAAATTTCCCATTCTCCCTGAATAGTTTTCACAACAAAAGGTCACCAAAAGTTTCTACGAAAATTTAGAAGGACCTTTTCTAGGTAAAACATCTTATTACTGGAGACCCATCTACCACAGGGATTAATATCTTGGATTGCAAAATGTAATAAACATGATCAATTTTAAATGTTTCTCCCATTGAATCTATACGCTGTGGCACAGGTTTTCCTTGCGGCTTCAGGGGTGGAAGAGTTCTCTGGATATGGCGTCGTGTGTGCTGTTTGTAAGCTTGTTCATGTGGCTTCTTGAATTTCTGTTATCAATCTTTTACATGGTCTGCCTCTGGTTTTACATCACTTAAGCTCCAGTGAATTGAGTTACAAAATACACTCATTCTAACGATAAAATAGTAAATCGTTCTTAAAGTATAGTGAACTACAAATTATAATACATTAAAAACAAATCTTGTAAAAGAAAGGTAAATGACGAATGGAAAATTAATCGTGCAAACCTGTACAAAGATTTCCAGTCGCTCCAACCTTACAGGTACATTTTCCGTTTGATGTTTCACAGTCGGAAGCGCATAATTTTGAACAGGTGAATTGACATGATTCACCGTAAGTGCCAATTGGACATTCTGTAAATACATATATAGACAGAACAAAGCACACCATGGTCATATTAGAATGAAAACTAGTACAAAAATATGTTCTTGGCTGGAACCCGTGTTAGGATTATGTTAAAAAGGTAAAGGTAGGTCCCATGGCATCTGCCGTTGGGGATGAAGATAACTCTTCAGGTACTAAGCCGCAGCAACTATTAGATGGGGTGGCCAGTTCCCTTCCTTGCTGATTTTTTACCATCCCTAACTCATGCGTCAGGTACTCATTTACAGATGAGTCGACTGGAGGAGTGGTCGTGTCAAGTGAGAAATCACAACCCGGATTTTTTTTTTATGTCCGGACGTGGTTTCGAACCTGGCACGCTGTAACCAGATGATAGCAAGCTAGCAAATTATCCACTAGGCTACCGCGCTCCTCATTATTATGGATTATCCTCAGGATTATGTTAGGATTGTCTATTGCCTGTCTATCCCCATGTGAATGGTTGATCGTATTCACACTTGCCGCTAACCGTAGGGGTGGGAGTTTAAATTGTCATTCCAAGGCCAGACTTGTCGCCTTTGTTGCAATAAGTCCCTGTTTAATCAAGGCTATCTTGATGTTTTCTATGCACTGTTTTCTTGGACTACCTTTGACCTTATGCCCTTATGTCTTTTGTTATATGCTCTTATGGGTATTTGGTTTAGGTTTATTCTCATAAAGTGGCCGAACCATTTTACTTGTTTTCTTTCAATATGTTCAATACATGATATACCAACTCTTTACCTAATTTCTTCATTTCTTATTTTATCCAGTTTACTAACTGTTGCAGCATTTCTTGGACACACCAATTCACATGTGACGATTTTCTTCTACTGCGAGGCTATTAAAGACCATGTTTGACATACTGTTGGTATATAATTGCAGATATTATCCGTGTTTGGATTCTATCTTGATCTTTGGGCGAAGGAGTAATAGTGAAAGTTGGTAGATCACTGTGTTTGCTTTCTGGCAGATTGTTTATATTTCTTTACCAAGTCTTCCATTTTCGGAAAAAATGCTGCCTAGATATTGCAATTCTTTGGCTTGTTACACTCTTTTGTTATCTCTTGTTATATCCATTGGTATTGAATTTGATTAATTAATCTACATAGTAAATCAATAACTAATAAATAATTAATTTAAATATTAAGTTTTATGATTAGAGTTAGTTATGTTTTACATAATTAACCCTAACCCTAGATAAATGTATATTTAAATTAGTAAATGAAAAACATTAATTAATTAATAAACATAGCCTACGGAAATAATCAAATAAGGAACACGAGTTCCAAACAAGAAGTCACAAATATGAACATGAGTATTTATACAATTGTTTCACTCGGATCAAGTTCTCATTCAAATACATGGCAATATAAATCACAGTAACAGAGAATACACAGCAGCTTTATTTCAACGATATGTCACCAGTGCCAGACAAGACACCTGGAAAAAAACAACACTCTTGAGGAAGATTACAACATGTAGTATGAAATGCATGAGAAAGGCTATAAACGTCATCAGGAGTGACCGAAAGAAAAATGAAGACGTTATAGAGATAGTAAAAATGATATCATGAACCCAAATATACTGAAAGACAGCAGATCAACTGGATCAGCCATCTTATTTGAATAGAACAATCACAACCAGTCACTCAGGCAGTGGCGTAGCGTGGGTAATGGCGCCCGGGCGGAATAATAATTTTCCGTTCTTTTTACATTAAAAAAATATGTCAGTGATTGTGAAAGACTGGATGAAAATAAATTTGCCGCCCTCCTGATGATGCCGCCCGGGGCGTTCCACACCTCCGACCTCCCCACGCCAATTGCACCCAGGCACACAACCGTGGAAGGAAAGGTTACAAAGCGAAAGAAAGATCAAAAACATGATGGGGATTCAGAGAGACTGGCCTAATCATAAAATGCCAAACAAAACCTTAAAACCACGGCCTAACCATAACAATCACAACAATGATAGACAAAGACAAAGATTCAATTCCTCACGACGCCAGACAGAATTTGTGAGAAAACCAAATTTAAACCTAGATCAGAGGAGACACAAGAAAGTAGTGAAACAGAAATAAGATGCTATAACAAAGTAGTGAAACAGAAATAAGATGTTATAACAAAGTAGTGAAACAGAAATAAGATGTAATAACAAAGTAGTGAAACAGAAATATGATGTTATAACAAAGTAGTGAAACAGAAATAAGATATTATAACAAAGTAGTGAAATAGAAATAAGATGTTATAACAAAGTAGTGAAACAGAAATAAGATGTTATAACAAAGTAGTGAAACAGAAAAAAAGATGTTATAACAAAGTAGTGAAACAGAAATAAGATGTTATAACAAAGTAGTGAAACAGAAATAAGATGTTATAACAAAGTAGTGAAACAGAAATAAGATGTTATAACAAAGTAGTGAAACAGAAATAAGATGTTATATTAAAGAAAAATGTACTTTTATTCTTGGTATTACTATATAGTAAAAAGACAAAATATGGAGCACTGTATATGAACAAAAACAAACGGAGGTAGAGGTAGGTCACATGGCAGCAACCTATCGTCTGTGATGAAAATAGCTCTTCATGTAACTATTATGTGTTTCTAAAGAGTTCCAGTTTCCGCACTTGCTGTGCAAACTATCTTTTCTTCTTCTTCTTCAGCGTTCATTCTCAAATTTCCACTGGATTTCTTTTGTAACAGGACAATGGACATGATTTCCAGTTGGATGTAGTCCAGAGAATGGAAATGCGTTGTGTTTTCGTTTTATTTGCGCCAGTGGCCCACCACATTCGTCTTCGGCGGAAAAAAACTATCTTTTAATGTGCTATATCACATTACCACGTATCGTGTTATACCTAGTTATAACTTAACGTATTATAGCAAGTTATCACTTAACGTATTATAGTAAGTTATCACTTAACGTATTATAGTATGTTATCACTTAACGTATTATAACTAGTTGTAATTTAATGTGTTACAGCAAGTTGTAAACTAATATGTTACAGAAAGATGTAAATTAATCTGTTATAACACGATGTAACTTAACGTGTTATAGAAAGTTGCAACTTAAGGTTTCATAGTAAGTTGTAAATTAAGGTAGCATGCCAGATTGTAACTTATTGTGTTATAGAAAGTTGTTATGTATTGTGTTCTACAAAGTTGTAACTTAATGTGCTATATCATGTTGTGACTGAACATGTTATAGCACGTTGCAATTTAACATGTTGAAGCAAATTGTAACTTAACACCTTATAGCAAGTTGTAAATTAACCTGTTATAGCAAGTTGTAAATTAACCTGTTATAGCAAGTTAAAACGTGACGCCTTATAGCAAATTGTAATTTAAAGTGATATAGCATGTTGTAACTTAACATGCTAACGCACGTTACAACTTAACGTCGTATAAAAAATTGTAACTTAACGTGTTGTAGCAAGTTTTAACTTAGCGTGTTATAGCAAGTTGCAACTTAATGTTTTGTTTAAAATTTTAACTGAACGTACCATAGGAAGTTGTAAATTAACGTGTTATACCAAGTTGTCACCTGACGTTTTATTTGAAAGTTGCCAAAAACGTGACATAGTAATTTGTCACCTAACGTCGAACAGTAATGTGCTATAACACATGATATACTAATTAGACAAATAGAAGATTGGCAGATGCATATTTTGTTTTTTGGGCTAATCATCACCATGAATTGCTGTTAGAACCGTCTGAACCAATAGACAACTAGAAGATGTTATGATTGAAAAGATGCCTATTATACTTTTATCCAATAATCATTATCATCAAGTGCTGTTAGAACCGTCTGAATAATTTGACAAGCAGGAGGAGATTTACTTGAATCAGCCGTCTTCATCGTCAAGTTCTTCGTTCAAGAAGGTCTCAGTCAAGAATAATTACACACTAATCGAAAGAGTGAATAAAGGGTCGACATATACGTGAGTTATTACTAATCTTAAACAGGAAAGTGGGAATATGAATCTCCTTTCTTATGTGATGTTATCCGAGAGTTATTAGTGAAGCTTAGTGACAAAACACGACCGAATTCTACAAACAAAAGAGAAAGAGAAGAAACGTGTATGACAGTTAGATAGGAATCAGTTGATATTCTATTCTGTCAGGCTATTCAACTGCTTTAATTCTCATCCACACCATCGGCATGATCGACTGTAAGAACTATTCGAGATCACGTCAAAGGGAAAGAAACATGATAACGTTTGATGGGATACACAGTAAACTAACTCATATGGTATCCTAGGGTGTAACCTTTAATTGTTAGGCTACATTTAAAATCTAGTGGGGATAGTATTTATATGGTAGATACGGTGTATTGTAGAGGCGAAATTGTCCACGCCTCTCTTTTGTTTTAGTTAGGTTTGTCCAGTGCGAATTATAGAGGAGCTCAACCAGAAATTGTAAGTTCTCATTATTGTGTTTATCATGGTCTTGTTGTTATGTTAACCGATATCATATGTTTGTAAAAATCATATAAAATGACAGTGTAATGTGAGACAATTATTAAACAGAACCAAGAATTGTTTCTAACACTGGATCTTGTTTTTGAACTAGTTAATAATATATATATATGTCCAGCTCTCCAAAAGACCACACCTTCGAAATAACAGTCCACATACAAGGAAGAAGATTCACGAGCTAAAGAGTAGAGGAAATCGAAGGAATAAAAAAAAAAGTAATCTTTATCAACATTAGTGTCATTGCTAAAGTTTTTTTACATTGGTGTTCCCAAAAACCTGTTATTTTTACAACTAAAGTCTTATAGCAAGTTGCAATAAAACATGATATACCAAGTTATCACCTAACGTCTTATAGCAAGTTGCAATAAAACATACCACTTTGTCACTGAACATATGATATCAAGTAGCCACATATCTTGTTGTTTCTAGTAGCCACTGAATGTTCAATGTCAAATTATCAAATTGTCACTGAATGTGACACAGCTTAGACCAGTGTTTCCCAACATTTTTTTTACCATGCCACACCAAGTCATTCTAAAATGTTTATGCCCCACTATGTAATACATGTATATTCTTTTATATTAAAAATTGTATTATTCCATAAACGAAGCCTAATTACACATTTTTGAATTGCCCCCATGAACAATCAAATTGCCCCCCCCCCCAAGTTGGGTAACACTGGCTAAGACACTAGACACGTTTGAAAGGAAAAACAATCAAGTTCGGCAACTTTTTCCTAACAAAGTTACCTTCATCGCAGAATTCTCCGCTGTAGCCAACATTACAGTGGACACATTCTCCAGAAACAAAGTGGCAGAGTTTGGACTCACAGTTAGGATTACATTGAGATAAACAGTTATGCCCATAATAGCCTGGATTGCATGCTTCACCACACGAGCCAGTGAAAGGATTACATATTTGAGTTGATGTGCAGTTACATCTTGATGTGCAAGTTAATCCGTAATAATTGTCATCGCAAAATGGATCTGAAGAATACAAAATTCACAGAAACATAATTATCAATTATTGTATAACAAAAATAATTATGCAAATGTAGATGATGAACATTCCAATGCAACACCAAACATCAGAATATGGACACTGTGGACAGAATGTTACTTGTCAAAGAATATAAAAAAATTATAACAGATTATGTATATATGGCTTACTATGTATCTAACACATATATATTAGAGTATGTACACACGATTAACTATAGTACTAGCACAAAATATTCTTCTAATTTGTATCAACAATAAACTATGAAATGTGAACATTTTCAAATGCTACGCCAATTGTCGATTAATGGTTCTTAACTAAATCCACATGACTCATCACATGACCGATAACATAGCTAATAATATAACTCATATTGTCGTTATTATTGTATCGATATCCTTGAATTATGAACAATTAGCTCGTATTTCCCACGTGCAATGGAGTGTTTTCTTTTTAAAAGAGATTTATTTCATTAAAGAAAGACACACTTTTAGCAGTGTACAATGTTCCCAAAAAAGATCTCCTACCCAGAGGGGAAACAACTCTAGGGTTTCGGGGTTTTTCTACCAGCCCGCAACATGCAGAATTGGATTCATGTACGTCAGCACCCTTTTCAAGAATCTGTTCTTGTCAGGTGTCCAAAACAACCCAGCTGTCGACCATAGCTATTGGCATGAGTGGGGCAGTCAGGTATGCACTCTCCGCGAACCCACGTGGCTCTCAAATTATGCACAGCTAATATGTTTGCCTGATTCTGGGCTCTCCCTGGGAAGTATCTTGTATTCAACAGAGTTACTTTTAATCATACTCTATGCTTCACCTGTTCATAGACGGGGAATCGTGTACACTACACTAGAGGACCATATTTATGGCTGATATTATGGGGTTCCCCAAAATGATATGTAATACTGAATTCTCTAAATGGTATACCGCAAATGGAAACATAATTGTGCAGAAGAAATGCTTGATGGTCAAGCAAGATGACAGTTTCAATACATTGGCTTGCTATCTACTGAGTGTAATGGTTAGTTCGATATTAATACCCTTAGATATGCCTCATTACATGACTGACTCATTCTATGGTTCATTACGTCTCATTACAATTTTTATTACATGCCCCATTATATTGTTTATTACTTGTCTCATTATAGGGTTCATTACATGTCTCATTATATGACTCATTACATGCATCATCATTTGGCTCAATACATTCCCCACTATATGGCAGATCATATGGCAAATTATAGTCTTATCATATGACTGAGAATCCAGTAGGAGAATTGGTTTCCCGCGGACAGAATGCACAATGAGAGCACAACATGGCGCAACACGATGTTAGAGTAAAATAAGTTCCAATACTGATTGCGACACAGCAAGGTGATCGAACAGTATATATATATATCTATATATATATATATATATATATATATATATATATATATATATATATATATATATATATATATATATATATATATACATACAATCAGATCAAAGAAATTCCACAATTGTCGCTCTCTATTAAGGACTATTCATAAATTACTTCAACAGATCTGTATCAATATCTGCGGCATTAAAGACAAGGAAGAACAACACATAGAAGAAATGATTAAAAGGAAAATAAAAATTATAGTAATTGCAGACACAAGAACAAAAGGTAGAGGTGCGAAGAGGGCACACAACAACTTTACAATTACACATTCAGGTGTAAACGAGAATGACAATGCGAAACATGGTGTAGGGTTTATAGTGGAAGAAACAACTACCAAAAACATTTTAGAAATAAGCTATACTTCAGAAAGAATAATGAGCATCACAATACTAGAATACAAAATAAGAACAACTTACATACAAATTTACTCCCCATGCAACAACATCCAGATAGACAGTGAAGAATTCTATGAACTATTGAATGAAAACATAAAGAAAATAGTTAAAGAGGATGACCTAATAGTAATGGAATATTTTAACGGAAGACTAGGGAAAAGAACAAGTGAAGACAGTAGATACCTAGGACCTTTTGGGGATACACTAACAACAAGAAATGAAAATGGAGACATATTACTAGAGATATGCAGTCAAAACGAACTATACATCACTAATACTTTCTTTAAACACAGAGAGTCACATATCTATTCTTGGCACAAATGGAACAAGCCTGAATGCAGAAGCCAGATTGACTTCATATTAACAAAAACCAAGAACAGAAGACAAATTATGGACAGTAGAGCCGTACCTAATTTATCAGAGGATACAGACCACCATATGGCGATGGCTACCATCAGGATGACCAGATCATTAGAATTAACAAGCTTCAAGATGAAAACATATTAAAACTATTTGAAATGCAAATAGCAGAAAAATACAAGAAATTAAACCCAGAAACAAGATCAGTAGAAGAAGAGTGGACACAATTTAAAACCTTAGTAATGAACATAGCTAAAGCAATATGTGATACTAAACAACGTGGTAAAGAGGGGAAAAAGAGCTCCACGTGGTGGAGTGAAACTTTAAGACAAGGCGTGAAAGAGAAAAAGAAACTATACACAGACTGGAAACATAATAAAGAACAAGAAACATATGAAAAGTATGCATTAGCACATAAAAAAGTAAAACAACTGATTAAAGAACCTAAGAGTAAAGCATGGTCTGATTTTGACAAGAACTTGAATCATGATTACAAAACAGCTACAAAACGTTTCTACAAAACAATCAAAATTATGAGAACCAGAACAGAAAATCACGATCCTACAGAACTAATAAATGACAAAGAAGGTAAGTTAATTTCAAATAAGCAAAGAACATTAAAAAGATGGAAAGAATACTTTTCTGAGTTACTAAATACAACACCAAGCAATAATACAGCAAAAGAAACCATAAAGAGTGGTAATGAACAAGAGCCAAATATTCTCGTAGAGGACATTGCCGAGGTCATAAAAAGGCAAAAAATAACAAAGCTCCAGGGATAGATAAAATACCACTAGAAATTATAATAGCAGCAGGAGAAACAGGATTATATTGGCTACACATAATTTTTAACACAGCGTGGAGAAGACACCAACAGACTGGAGAAAAGCTATCATAGTGCCAATATGGAAAAAGAAAAGGCAGCAAAAGAGATTGTAACAAGTACAGGGGAATTTTCTTGTTAACACATGCTGGAAAACTATATGCAAAAATAGTAGAGAAAAGACTGAGACTTGTAATAGAACAACAACTTAACAATACACAAATGGGTTTTAGAAGAAACAGAGGATGTACTGGTGCAATATTTATTCTGAAACAGTTGGCAGAGAAGTCTATAAAATACAACCAAAATGTATACATATCCTTCATAGATCAAGAGAAAGCATTTGACCGAGTACACAGAGAAAAACTATGGGAAACATTAAATATTTATGGAGTATGCCAACATTTAATTAACGTTTGTAGAAATCTCTATAACAACAGCAGTTGCACTATAAGAACAGCTGCAGGCTACACAGAGGACTTTGTGATTAGCACAGGAGTAAAGCAGGGATGTGTATTATCCCCACTACGTTTTATTACATACATGGACCATATAAACAAAACAGCAAATTCTAAAGATGCAAATGAACTGCTTTTTGCAGATGACCAGGTTTTATTCCACAACATCAGTAAAAACCTGCAAGAGCACCTAAGCATAATAGACACAGCAGGCAAGCAATTTGGAATGAAAATCAACATAGACAAAACAGAAGTAATGAATATTGCAAGAGAAAAGGAGAACATCAACTTACAGATAAATAATAAACAACTAAAACAAGTCGATGAATTCAAATATCTGGGAAACACATTGAGATATGACGGCAGATAATAGGCGAAGATAAACGCAAGATGTAATAAGGCCTGTCAGGTCATTGGTCAATTAACACCTTTACTAAGAAACAAAGATATTACACTAGAAACAAAGAAAGCGCTTTTCAACACCATTTTCTTACCAACATTGTGTTATCAGTGTCAAACTTGGACATTGGATTCTAGAACAATACATAAGATTAACACCGCTGAAATGAAATGTGTGAGACGTATGATTGGAGTTAGCTTGAGAGACAAAATCAGGAATGAAGCACTAAGGAAACAATTAGGGATCAAGTCAACAATAGAATACATCCAGTTAAATGGTTAAATGGTTAAACAACAAGTTAAATGGTACGGCCACATAACCAGACAGAAAGAGCAAAGTATTATCCAAAAAATACTTAACAAACGATACGAAAACGGTCGACCTATTGGACACCCTCGTAAAAGATAGTGTATTAGAGACACTCGGAAATGTAACAGCAGAAGAGGCAAACGGAAGGGCAAAAGACCCTACATTCACTCTTCCCTCAACACCGAATGGCACATGAGGACAGAAAGAAGAAGAAGAACTTCAACAGATCTTTAAAATTCGTGACCTCCCACCCCCATTCTTTGGTAACAATTACCAACATGTCGAGCACACCCTCCCTTTCCCCAGTTTAAATATGTACAAATATTTACCACCCCCCCACCTAAACATTTAATTTGCAGAGAAAGGAAGACAATATACACATTTTGTTTCACATTTTAAAAAATGTTTTAAAAAACAAACAATTTAATTAGGGTATAAAACAATAATGTTGACGTCAACGTGTGTCGAACTATATACCTATCGTCTTGTCAACAGCTGTGAAACTGTTTCAGGCTCCCTTATCCCCATATTGTACTAATATACTATCCTTTAATGTTGATATAGTGTAAGTACAGGCCCCTTAAACATAATATTCGAAAAATCTCTCGGTATAATCAATAACATGGTTAGAAATATACAGATTTCACAGATGAAAAAATTGCAGTAACTATCCACATAGCATTGAGTTATCTAACAATCTGCCTGTCTACCCACCCGCTAAGACCTATCCATAAATACATTCATTCATTGACGCATCTATCTGTCTTTCTGTCTATCTGCATGCATTCCTGTCTGTATGCCTGTCTGTCTATGCATGTTACACCAATGCTGAATATAGTGCATATGACGGCAACAATTATTTACAATTCGAGAGAGCGACGTGATGCTGTGTCGTATAGTTCTTGGATATTTGTGAGACACATAGTCATATCATCTGTGGCATTTCTTAGAATTACGAATGCGTTTGTGTATGTCTGTGTCTCACCAATGGCCCACTAAGAAAACACATATACAACAGAAAACCTTAGTACAGTCATCCCTTATTTATCGCTGGTAATAGGGACCAGAACCGGCCGCGGATTTATCGCTGTTAATTTTCCATTGTAATAGGGACCAGAACTGGCCGCGATAAGTGAAATACCGCGAAATAGTGTCATCCTCTCATTTTTAACAAACGTATATTTTTTTTGTATGCACAATATCAATAAGTGTATATGAAAACATATAAGTGCATATGTTATCATTAGAACATTAAAGAACAGTTTCAAACATGTAAATAAAATAGTAATAATCAGGCTTGTCCACAGGAATGTTACTCCCATGGGATTCTCATGAGAAACGTCCCATGGGATGTGATGGGATGGGACAGCACATATTTGTATTTCCCATGGCCGGATTGTTGTTGAGTAAGTTACGAAAATGGATGTCACCAGCTCTCGTTATAAACCCTGTGTACATCAGATTTGCATGTGAGATGAACATTGTGGATATGGTTCACGGATTACCCGAATTAACTGAATTAGTAGAAGCAGTCGAACAGCGGGAAATTGATAATGTGCTGAATGAGCAGAGTGACTCAGAAATGGTCTAATAAAATGAGAGTGTCAGAATGATACTGAATTGTCATAAAGTTAATAAATTTTGTCGTTGTGCATGTCTCTTTGTATATGTAGTCCTATTTAGTAGACACTAAACCTAAACTTTCATAAATTTCATAGTTTTATTTTAAATGTATTCCATATTAATATTATAATAGTAATCCCATGGGATGGGATGGGATGGGACAGGCATAAATTGCCATGGGATTGGATAGAAAAATATGTCCCATGGACCATGCTGGTAATAGTATAAATAACATACATAAAATAATGTATAAATAATATAAATATAATACGTGTATATGTGTAACATAGGTAGATGTAACTAAAGTTTACATACTGTAAATATGTATTTAGAAATCCGCGATGTACCGAGGCTGAGATAAATGAACCGCGAAGTAGCGAGTGATGACTGTAGATGACATGCCGTTATATTGATGGTCTCTTATGAAATCTTTGTAGCATGTCAGCGTTACAATTATAGACCCCCTCTGAGTAGAAGGCTCCTTAAATAGGTATTTCACTAAGCCAAAAGCTGTAGTCTCATGGTTATGAAAGAAAGCTCAGAAAAAACACCCCACTGCACATATGACGTAAGAGCTAATTCCCTCGCATTTCCTGGCGTTCACAAACAAACAAACGTAGTGTTTCTATTACTCTTTCTTTTTCCAACTATTTAAATGTTTGTAGTCGTAGTCTACTTTCATTCATTCTAAAAACATGTAGTCAGATACAAGTTCACCATTTTCCAACTATTATTTTAGAAATATTTTGCTATTTGGTGTCATTTCTTATTCATTATTTGACTTAAAATCTTTACTACTAATATTTCAGTTTTTTATGACATTTATTTTCATATCAATTTGATTTCTTCTCGGTTCCTTTCCTAACTAATCATACACTATGGATATAAACAAAAACATATCTTATTTCTGAACATGTATAGTGCAGGTAACTGGACAATGTGTACACAGTATATACATGTACATATACAAAAGAATGCGCAGGAATTCATGAAAGAGACACAAAATATACATATTTCCTAGAAACTCAACAACTTTTAGCGGATCATGATAACCAGCCTCCAACTAGGGGGGTGGGGTGGGTGTGGTGTGGTGGGGGTGGGTGGGTGGATGGAGGAGGGAGTTGTGGAGGTTGGAAATACAACAATGATAACTGTATTTGCAGTGATAACTGTGTTTGCAGTGATAACTGTATTTGCAATGATAACTGTATTTGCAGTGATAACTGTGTTTGCAATGATAACTGTGTCTGCAGTGATAACTGTGTTTGCAATGATAACTGTGTTTGCAGTGATAACTGTGTTTGCAGTGATAACTGTGTGTGCAGTGATAACTGTGTTTGCAGTGATAACTGTGTTTGCAGTGATAACTGTGTCTGCAGTGATAACTGTATCTGCAGTGATAACTGTGTTTGCAATGATAACTGTGTTTGCAGTGATAACTGTGTTTGCAGTGATAACTGTGTGTGCAGTGATAACTGTGTTTGCAGTGATAACTGTGTGTGCAGTGATAACTGTGTTTGCAGTGATAACTGTGCTTGCAGTGGTGATAACAGTTGTTGCAATGATAACTGTGTTTGCAGTGATAACTGTGTTTGCAGTGATAACTATGTTTGCAGTGGTGATAACTGTGTTTGCAATGATAACTGTGTCTGCAGTGATAACTGTGTTTGCAATGATAACTGTGTTTGCAGTGATAACTGTGTTTGCAGTGATAACTGTGTGTGCAGTGATAACTGTGTTTGCAGTGATAACTGTGCTTGCAGTGGTGATAACAGTTGTTGCAATGATAACTGTGTTTGCAGTGATAACTGTGTTTGCAGTGATAACTGTGTTTGCAGTGATAACTGTGTGTGCAGTGATAACTGTATTTGCAGTGATAACTGTGTTTGCAGTGATAACAGTTGTTGCAATGATAACTCTGTTTGCAGTGATGACCGTGGTCGCAATGATAAGTGTGACTTACGAGCGTATGCTTCAACTTCACAAATTATAAGAGGTCGTTCAGATGAAGCTTGAACTTGGATAATTTTTATTACAGTGACAGGCTTTCTGACAGAGGTGACAACAACAAAGCCATATTCTTCATAGCTATTGACGCGTATACTTTCAAAAATGTTCTCATCTTTGTCACGCATCTCCAGTGTGAAATTAACAAGCTGAAACTTACCAACTGAAAATTAATGATAAAGATAAAATATATTATTCGATACACATAATTATAATATGATCTGTCAAGCCAGTTTTCATATAAATTTATGTCATAATTCAGTTTCATATAAAGTCATTGCCATGCTATTTTTGTATAAAGTAATTGTAATATGCCAGTTCATGAAAACTAATAGCCGTACTTTATTTTTAAAATTTTATGTTCTCAATAGGAAATGCACAAAATGCATCTAACAACTTGATTCAAGTATCAGTGAATGCAGCAGCAGTAGCACCACACACGTATACGCACACGCACTCACACACAAAACACGCACTCACACACAACACGCACTCATACACAACACGCACTCACACACACGCACAACACGCACTCACATATATATATATATATATATATATATATAATGCATAGTGTAAGCCAGTATCGATTGAAGTAAGAAAGAACATACTAAAATCTTACATAAAGCCCATACTGTTATATGGCAGTGAAGCATGGACAATTAACACTATTGCAAGATAACATCTGGAAGCCACAGAGATGTTGTTTTAAAGAAGAATGCTGAAACTGTCATGGACAACTAAAAAGAGTAATGCTATAATTCTACAACTGGTTAATTCGAATAGATAACTTATTAACTGCATTTTGAAGACGACAATCAGTTTCTGGGTCATGTCATGAGAAGAGGTGGGCTAGAGAACATCGTAACAACTAGAAAGATCGAGGGTAAGAGAGACAGAGGAAGATACTTGAGAAAATGTTGGATGGCATGAAAGCCTGGCATGATGCAAAATTATCAGAAACTGTATCTAAATGTATAACAAACAGAGGACTGTGGAGAGACATGATCGCCTACGCCGAAAGCATGGTACCAATGAATGAATGAATATATATATATATATATATATATATATATAAAGAGACTTCCACAGACATGGTTCACTTCTGATCCAATAATCTGAGTAATGTGCTCACTGTAGCAAGAGACATGCTCGCCCAGTATTCTATTTATTAACACAATAATGTTACTACGTTGATTGATTCAAAGAGAGATATATAGTAATGAACACAGAAACAACAATTCTTACTTTGGGTAGTGTAGATGTATACATAATATATTTTTTGTGGTGTTCTTAACCTGACAGACCACCATGGTGATTCTTCTACATCCGTATTTGCACAGATCGTGTAGATGCTCCTTTTTCCATCAACTGCAATAGCAGATACATTTGGTGTAGGAATGAATACAGAATCGGAGATCTGTTGTGTTGACTGGTTCAGTGCGACGTTACGGCCTAACCAAATAAAATTGATACACAAAACTGTATGATAATATATCAGTAGTTGGAAACAGCCATTCATTGGTGTGATGAAATATCAGATAGTCATGTATGGATGATTTCAAATTATATAAGCATATACACAATACCAGGTGCGTGCATCTGAGCTGAAGTCTTCGTGAGTGTAATCGTTGTCACACTGTTTGAAAAATGGCAGCCAATATCAAGCGGTCTAAACGAGGTGGCTCAAAAAGGAAAAGTCACCGGGCGGGTGCTAGAAGAACGAGATCGAAAACAGCTAGGCTAGGAATTAAAAACGTGCGTGTGCTGTTTTGGAATGTGGCCAGTGTACACAAGCGTAGAACAGAGCTAGAAAAGATGTGTTATGAGGCTGCGTCATTGCAGTGGGATAGTAACAATATCCAGTTACAAGCAGTGAGGGTCCAGAGGGTCCAGCACCCAATCATGATTGTAAATGTGTATGCCTGCAACACGAGCATTGATCTTCAGGGTTGGAAGATCCTAGGGGAGATAATGGAACAGGAAAAGCAGATCCTCTTTTGTGGTGACTTCAATGCGAAAGGTACATCATGGGGCAATAGTGCTTCGAACAAACAGGGAAGGGAACTTGAGGAGGCCCTGACAGATACGGACCTGGTGTGCCTTAACGATGGCCGTATAACACGGATGGCAAGCAGGGATGGTGATGATGATAGCGCTATCGACCTGGCATTGGTGTCATCAGCTGCTGTGGCTATCTGCAAATGGGACGTGCTGGGGCATCATGGCAGTGACCACCTTCCATGTGTTGTTCTCTTAAAAAATGACAAAAGTAAGCAGATAAGGCCAAAGGTAAGATCCTTTAAATATGATCGAAGAGGAGTGGATGTTGTGAGCAGAATTCGACAAGACAAACGTGAGGCTCAAGTAGTGGGAAATCTGGTGTGGGATAGGCCCTCCTGGTGGAACGAAGAGGTTCAAAGGGCATGGAGCGAGAAACGGAAAGCAGTATCACTATGGCAAAGGGCACGGAAACGTGTTGCGGCTCAGCCCATGGAGGTCGCACAATGGAAACGGAAGAAAGATATCTTAGTCCAAACATTCAAAGATATTGCAAAGTCAGCAAAGGCGTCAAAATGGGACGAATTTTGCAAAGAGATAACACGCGAAAAGTCACTAAAATTGTTCTGGTGGTTACACAAATCCATGAATGGTCTCACAAGACGCGTGACTATTGCCGATTTCCAGAGCGACGATACCGTCTGGCAGAAGACGGACGAGACAAAAGGTGCGGCATTGCTGGCACACTACACCGCACAAATTGGTCAGAGAAATGTGGAGGCATATCAAGAAATCAGGAAAACGCTCACAGACACGTGTAAGAACTTGAGCATGGAAAACCATATGCTAATCACAGTTGAAGAAATCAGGAAGGCACTGAAAAGTACAAAAAATACAGCACCAGGGCCAGATGGCATTAGATACGATGACATTAGTCGAAGAACGGATGAGGAGTTGGGAGAGTTGGCGGACATGTTCAATAATTGCCTTCTAAAGGGCACAGTGAAAGAAGACTGGTTGCACAGCTATTTAGTTCCACTACACAAACCTGGGAAGGACCACACCAGGATACATGGCTACAGAATGATAACTATGCAGAATACGATTGGCAAGCTTTTGGAAAAAATTGTGGCCCGGAAGGTATCGTGTTATCTTGAAAGAAATAAGTGTTTACCAACATTGTTAGGAGGATATCGTCCAGGAAAGAAGACATGGCAAAATGCAGCCATATTTGCGCAGGATGTTTTTGAGGGGTTCGATTCGCGCATGGAGACATGTGCGGTCGCAATAGACCTTGAGGATGCGTACAATAGGGTGTCCTTGGATATCTTGATGCACCAGCTGTTAAATCTTGCAGTAAATCCTTTTGTCGTGCGTTGGGTTGGCGCCGCCCTGATGCACAGGGTTGTAGTTCTTAAGTGCGGTAACTGGATATCTACACCAACGGTTATTAGCCCTGGCCTGCCACAGGGATCGCCTCTATCTCCTGTACTTTTCAATGTATACACAGTACATATCGCTGGCAATCAAATCACAGGTGTTGGCAGAACGATGTCATATGCCGATGATATCCTGGTGTATAGACAGGGCAGAAATCGAGAAGAGTGCGTCGTGGAACTACAGAAGGAGCTGGACAGACTGACAAATTGGTGTCGAGATACGGGAGCAGTGGTTAATCCGTCTAAGGCATTCGTGACGTGGTTTTCCTTGAACAATCACATGGTAAAGACACCCATGCCACAAGTTTCGTTGTCCGGGAAAAGTTTAGAAAGAACTAGCACAATGAGATATCTGGGTGTGTTTTTTGACAGAAGCCTGAGTTTCATGGAACATGTTGACCACATTATCATAAGGGCAGGCAAAGGCTTAGCAGCAATGAAGGTTATGGCTGCTGCGCAATGTGAGCAAAGATTGTTATTTCTTTTGTACCAGGGTTTGGTAGTGGCTGTGGTGGAATATGCACTGGCAATTCTGACTCTTAGCCAAACTCAGATCGAAAGACTGGATAGAGTCCAGAATGCAGCAATGCGTATCATTCTGGGATGCACAAGAGACACATCGACAAGAGCTATGCGATACCTACTTGACTGCCCAACAGCTGAGCATAGATTACAGTATTGCCGTGCACGGGCGTACCTTCAAATACATGCAGATAAGGAACACCCGTTGCATTCCGAAATACAGAAAGTTAAAGGCAGCAGACTCATGAGAGGAAGGTCGTGGATGGGACGTGCTGAAGATGTAATACAAAGCGTGTGCCGATTACAGGATGTGGCAGTTGGTGCGGAATGGATAGGTCTACCCACAGATTTCGAAACTTGTTTGAGAGTAGTAATATCACTTAGCAGGGAATGCAGAGAATGGTGTCCCACAGCTGTGGAGAAAGAAGTGCAGGCTTTAATCAGTGAGAATACCAAAGAGGGGGATGTGATTATATACACTGATGGATCTGTAATTAGGCATGTTCGTAGTGCTTGGGCCTTTACAGCTCAGTGCGCAGGTAAAACGATCAAGGAGGAAAGTGGTGCCTTTGCGGTCACTACGAGTAGTATGACCATGGAGACTATGGCGGTGACCAAGGCATTTGAGTGGCTACGCACACAGAAAGTAATGCAGGTCTGCATCTTGAGTGACTCTATGAGTATGATTAAGAAGGTACAAGTGGGTCTCGTTCGCGAACAGTGGATTGAGGCCTTGAGAAATGCGAGCTTGAAGGCGGTTACATTTATTTTCGTGCCGGGACATGTGGGCGTTCGAGGCAATGAAAGAGCGGATCAACTGGCATCGTGTGCGATTGTGGCAAAGGGCGATGGGGCAATGGATCGCGCTGACGTTTTGAACTCCTTAAGAGATATAACACGAGAGAGTGAGACGAATGTGGATGATGATTCCTTTTCAATGGCTAGGATTAAAGATCAGGGATTGAGATGCGGTGTTGCTAGAGGTGAACATTTTGGAGGGCGCAGAAGAATGATGGTCAACCAGCATAGGACCGGTACTGTCAGCAGAAGTGTGATGGCGGATACACTCAAGGAGAGATCGGAGCAACTATGGATGTGTCCAGTTTGCAGTGATGATGATCCGACGACTAACTAACTAACTAACTAATACACAATACTAATGAAGGTACAGATAGGCAAAACATATCATGTTGTTCGCATAAACAATCTTTGTCAAAAATGATTTACAAAGAACACTGGACATACCCCAGCTTAATTCGAGGCTACAAGAAGCGTTTAAAAAAACATGCTTAAGACATCACTGACTCATTACAATGTAGGCGCCAATTCGTGAGGAATACTTGTACACGACAAATCCCATTGTGTCGCTGAATTAGTTCCGTGCGGGACCAGAAACATTCACCATCCTTGATCTTCTTCTTCTTTTTCTCGTTCGGAGTTTGACATGTCTACACAGCAAGTCCTGTTTTCTTAATAAATGCTGCTGTATTTGAAAGCTCCTCAGTGCTCCCATACATCTGTCTGTGGATATCCACCTCTGTGGTCCAGTGTTCTTCACTTAACTGGTTTAGTGTATTACAGTCTGTCAACTATTCGGTTTGCATGATACCATGGTTGCTGGTGCCGCTCTCGGCCTGGCATCTCTGACTCCAGCACCTGTGCTTGCTTGGGCAGGATTGTGACCCTGCTCGATATTGGGTTGGCCCGACCAATCTTAGTTTCCAGCCTCTGATGGTTGGACTAAACCCCCTCTCCACGTCAAGGAGTTGGCCTCGAGGGGGTGACACCATCCTTGATGGATTCAAATGTTACTCGTTGATTTCATGAACAATCCTTCTTCTAATTTTCAGTTTGCGTTATACCCCTTTATCTGTGCAGAGCCAGAGGTAAAATAGTTCTCTGGAGATGACTTTTTTGTGTGCTTCATCTATGTGTGTTTTCGTTGACTATTTTCTTTCCTGTAATCCATCGTTTGCAAGGTGTGCCCCTGACTGTATACATCGTGTCTTTATAGTAATGCTTTGAGGGGCACTGTCTGATGGTAGTCTGGAAGCACGCAAAAAAACCACTTAATCTGTTGTCTTCTTATATAATCCAGAATTGGTATTGTGTTTGTTAGTCTTCTGATATTTTTGTTTCTTATTCTGTCTCTTATTGTTACTCCGAGGATTTGAAGTAGACAAGCCATTTCTGTTCTCACAAGTTTTCTTTTTGACTCTGATGTTAGTGTCCACGTTTGACATTGGTAGCAAGTGATGGTATGCTGATCGTTGTTTATAGTGCAAATTTATTGTTCATGCTCACATTATTTCTTTTTGAAAATAGGGGACATTTTCCCAAAGATCTTGTATGCTATGTTGCATCTATGTTGGATTTCTTTTTTTGTTTTTCCCATTCGATGATATGATGCTTTCAAAATAAGTGAATTATTTCACCTATATATTTCACCTATTTAGAAGAATAATGATTGTATTTCTTTATATTTTTGTGATTGACGTTAACCTCAGTTTTTTTCTTTGTGTACAATCAACAGTCGGAAACTAGGAAACAGCGTATACATTAACAATAAATAACAATGACTGCACATTAAAGTAGTGATTCTTGATTTCAATAATCAAGTGATCACCTGAGTGCAGACGTTTATCGAATTGAGATCGGATAAAGAGTATTGAGGGAACAAGTTTGAACAAACGTTTTGGCAGAAACTATATGTAAAGAAAACAATATAACAAGAAGATATGTAAGTAATGTAGATGAAAATACAGTAATGTGGTTGCCAAATGTAGGGAAGATGTTGTCAGTTATCAAGTCCCTGCTGGTGTCAAAGACGGTATGGTTGTGGCCTACATGTTGATCTGCCAGATTTGCGTGTAAACCGATGGATTAGAGAACTCAGAGATATGTCCTTAGGCCAGACAATCACTGGGCCACGCTTATTGTCGGTTTGAGGATAATATCATTTCGAATGCGAAGCTGCCTCCGAGCACTAGACTCAGCTGCAACAAAATGTTGGATGAATCAGACGACTGAAATTGAAATGTTAAATGTTGATGCAATTTTGGAGAGTGAAATAGAGACGTTAAATGTCACGCAACGTATACTTGATTTACTAGTCTAGGGTATGGGAAACACCAGGCGTATTTTATTTTAGATGTGTACCAAGAGAAGTGAATATATCGTCAGTGCCAGAGACTTTCTCAGATGCTTCACTTTCGTAGAAATTAAACAATAAGTAAAAGCAACGATGGAACTGGCAACTTCCTGAATGGGAATGTAGCGTTCACATGCAGGAGTAAGAGCCATAAATTTCATACTTCACTCCCGTGCTAAGAATATATATTTCACCTTTAGAAGGACCATGGTCAGAAATAATCCAGACATTCTGAGTGTTAGGGTTGTATGTGTGTGGTGAAGAATTAGCAGATAAACACGAGACAGAGACGGTAATTGTGTTGAAGAATTAGCAGATGAACAGGAGGCAGAGACGGTAATTGTGTTGAAGAATTAACAGAGGAACATTAGGCAGCGAAGGTAATTGCGTTGAGTACTCATGAAGTCATATATTTGTGTATTGAAAATGAATGATAATATAGACAAGGCAGTAAAGAAGAGTATTGGTAACTCTAAAGTGGTTAATGCGCTGGCTTCATGTAAAAATGTTCAGGTTCTATTCTCTAGTTCATTTGGAAAGTAACATTTAAAATAAGATCGTTTACTTAGTTGACCCTGGATAATGTAATTGATATCACCTTTTCTTGGAATTTAAAGGCACCTGTAATTTTTCTCTTAGCATACCATAGATAACTATTAAATGGTCTGGCACATTTTTTCTTCAATACATTTCAGTGATATGAAAAAAAGAATTATTTGCACCAGCAAGTTCAGGGCTGTAGATAGGGGTCGGCAACCTATGGCACGCGTGCCACACTTGGCACGCCAAGCAATTTCAAATGTCACGCAGACTCTTCACATTACCTGTATAAAGATGATTATAAATCGATTAGTGTGGTTTCCTCGCTCATTTCGGCAGGCTCTGAATAATGTGAAACCTTAAGTTGGTACACAGTTAGGAAAAGGTTGCCGACCCCTGCTGTAGATCATTGTGATACTCAATATAATTATACAAGTACAATTTTTTTAGAAAAGACAATTTAAGAAAAATCAGTGGGAAATATGGCTGTAATATTGATAAAGACACACACATCTTTAATTCATAAAAAATATAATTGACTTTTTAATTATCGATGAGATGATGAGTTTCAAGTTAACAATAATTGAAATTCTTAACACGATGATACAAGAAAATACGGAGTGGATTGTTTTAGCGTTACAAATCAAACAAGCGTTAATGTAGACTGAACGTCTTTTAAAGTTACAATCCAAACCTGCGCTAATGTAGACTGAACATATTTTATTATTACAAACTAAACCTGCGCTAATGTAGACTGGACATATTTTATTGCTACAAACTAAATTTGCGCGAATGTAGACTGAACATATTTTAAAGATACAATCCAAACCTGCGCTAATGTAGACAGAATATATTTTATTCTAACAAACTAAACCTGTTATAATGTAGACTGAACATATTTCATTGTTACAAACCAAACCTGCGCTAATGTAGAATAACATATTTCATTGTTACAAACCGAACCTGCGCTAATGTAGACTGAACATATTTTTCTGGCAATATCTCCTACGATCAACAGCTGGCTAATTAATGGCAGTCCATCACACATGACGTCTACGATGTTTATGCTAACGCGAAACTTCCTCGGGTTCCTACATGGGTATATGCCATCTAGCTTTGTAGTGAAGTCAAGTGACGTGTTATCATCTAATGCTGGGAATACAATGATGTTATTAATATTCATACTCTGACACTCTTTGATACATGACATGAGCATTGAACTGAGAGTTTCGACTATTTAAGATCTGCTGTCTCATTTGGAGTCATCCTTCTACAACAACACACATGCGTTTTCCCATGATTTTCATTGGTCGCTTCGTTTGTGTTCAAAACACTGAAATTCACAATAACAGTTAAGTGCGTTAATCTAGTAGGATTGTTCTCAATGAGCCAGCAAGTCGTATCAATGGATGGTCAAGATTAAATGGACAATGCAAGGTCTTGTCAAAATTGAGTGTCGAATAAACACCTCTGTTTGATTACTTAGGATTCATTGGTCATATGTACTCTTTAAAAAAAATATAACTCATCTAGTCTTGGAGTAAAAACGCATGAAAAACTAGCCAACAGATACAAATATATAGTATGGAGTCTGTTACTGTGAAACAGTTGGTTGTTAACAAATACTGCGCCGAGAATTGTTCTACATTGCTGTGCATTTTCTCATGTATATATATATATATATATATATATATATATATATATATATATATATATATATATATATATATATATATATATATATATATATATGTGAAATAATAAACGCAACTTTTATTAGAGCTCCTTTTTTAAAGAAGATATACACGTATTCGAAATCCTTAAGCCAAAAAGACTGTGTCTACCTACTCATAAACGGATTGTGCTTACCTAAATTGAACTCACCGTATTATTAGTAACGTCTTGAAAGACGTCACGGTCAAAACAACATTTTTGGCAATAACTCGTGACAAGTTATTGAGAATCCCGTGAAATATACAAAACGCAAAACACTTTGATAATATCATTGAATGTTTATACAATATTGACGGGTCTGAAATAAATTAAGTTGAAAATTCAATGCGCATGTATGGTTCATCTCACTACAGAACGATCATACACCATCATTGGACGCTTATAGAGTGTACACTCACAAAGTGTAGTGACCAGACAGTGTAATGTGGTTAAAAGCACAATTAGTCGCTTTTGGGGGCAATTTCAACGAACTGGTTCAGTGGCAGACCAGCCGCAGTAGAAGATCCAGAGTCACAACTGCGGCCGAAGACAGTTTCATACGGCTGCGTCACCTCAGGAATCGTAGCATCTGTGTCGTCCACAGTCCAGTAAATGCCAGCAGCTCGTCGAATTTCAGATCAAATGGTCAGGAACAGGCTACACAACGCTGATCTAGGTTAGAATATCCTACAGCGGTTTTTTTCTTACGGGCTGGCATCTCCAGAACCGACTGCAGTATGCGAACCAGCATCGACAATGAATAGTTGGAAATGACTGGAGATGGATTTGGTTTGGTGCTCCAGCGACATAATAGACGCAGAAGAGTGTACCGCAGAATATGGGAGAGGTTCTAGGACAAAATATTTCTAGACAAAATATACTCAGACAAAATATCCCAAGACAAAATATTCACCGGACAAATTATTCACAGACAAAATATACCGAACAAAATTTTCCAGACCAAATATCACAGATAAAATATACCAGACAAAATATCATAGACAAAATATAACCGACAAAATATTCCAGACAAAATATTCCCAATTCCCTAGGAGATATGGCACGTTTTATCCAAAACATAAGATGTAAACATAGTATGGCATCTTGTATACAAACATATCGTGGAGAGATATGGAGTGACTAAGGCTGTGAAAATGACACCTTTATTGTTCAAATTATTGTGTTTCCACAAACTAGAAAATTAAAATAGCGAATATAGAGGCTGAAAACAAATGTGTCACTCGACTAAGTCGGTCTCCTATGTAAACATACTACCTTGACATTTGAGGTCAGTGCATACCTCTAAAATAGTCAATAGGAGGGTTTAGGGGCGTGCGAAATAAGGGACGTGGCGATATTGAGGGGAAAAGTTAACAAACTTGATGAATGGGCCAGTGGTAAGATATAAGGAAGATAAGGTTTGACTTTAGGTTCTCAGTTCAGAGGTTTGTAAGCAGTTCATTTTAATCGAGTAGTATTTTAGTGCAGAGATTTCCAGTAGAGTCTTATGTGAACGTTTTAGTTGAGTGATTCGAAAAACTTCATGGGAAGAAGTGACCTGGTACAAATTGAAGGACGCCCGAATGCCGAACGATACGTCGATAAATCGTTCGTCTTCGCGTCTTTCCAATTTTGGTAGCTCTTTCAGCAGTATCAATCTCGACCTGATGTGGCTCAACTCACCCCCCAGTTCCTTGTTGACAATAACGTCCAGAACATTCCGTAGCAACCATGTCATCAGACATGAACCCCAAAGAGCACTTGTGGAATGAACACGACACACGACTATGCCAGCAAGTCATGGCTCCAGTCAATTTCCGACAGTTATCTCTTACATTTTGGGAAGAGTGGAAATCATCGCAGAACAACAGATCCAGCGGCTCATCGGATTCATGTCATGGAGATGTTAGCGGTCAGAGGATATCATGCACCTTACTGAAATGGTTCTCAGTCACAAAGAATGAAAGTCCAAACCAAATTTAATGAACATCACTTCACTGTTAAAGTCTGTAAAGCTCTTCATGCCAAAGTTGAAACATTAATTCCGCTAAATATAATTTTGCACAATTATCTATTGTCTGTTCCCAGGTGACTGATAGTTGATTGTTTTCACAGTTGCCGTAAAGCGTCGGATTGGAAACTGCATTCCAAGGCCAGGTGTGTTACCTTGGTTGCATTAATCCCATGTATGTTTGATTTGCGTTCGATGAATTGTAATCAGCACGACTACTCGTGTGATCTCCGTCGGGAGCGAAGTTACGTTGTGCCACCGTTATGCACCTTGTAGGCCCAGCATATCCGATTTCGGAATGCATTGACATTTCTGGTGGGCTACCCTAGCCGGTGACAGCCTTCCTATCTGTCACCAGGCAGCTAATGTGTACTGACTCTACGCGGAGACGGTTTGTCCTTCACATCTATCTTGCACGAGGTGTCCTGCCTCCAGTGAACTTGTCTCGTGAAATTAGACGTATTATGCTCGTGCCCATCGGGTACTGAACCTTTTCTCATCCTCGAGCCTGGTTCCTGTTTAGGAAGAACTCAACGGAAGAGTTGGGCTCGGACTTGTTCGCCCTCTTAGCCGAAGTGTTGTTCTCCAACGGCGTGAACCACTTGTCCAAGTCCGAGTCTGTACACATATTTAGCAGGGGCTAGCATTTTGTTCTAGATCTAAACAGTGCTTGCCACCTTGGACGTCTTTTCCTGAGCCCATCAGGTACTGAAACTTTTATCTCCGTGAGCATGATTACAGTATAGGAAAAACTCGACTGTACATTTGGGCCCTGACTGCGATCACCGGTAACTAGACCTTGTCTCGAGCAAACAACACTTTAGTTCCGATTTCCTTGAAACATTTCCGTTCTCTTTTCACAAGCCTCTTCCAACTAGCGTTGTGCTCACTTTACAGTGTACTCAATGTGTACAACTTCATTGGCCGCCCCTCAAATGCTTCTGCCGAACTGTCTAGCTTCACTGTGTGTCAACAGTGCTGCTGCATGCGGTTGTGCACAGGTATCGGAGATATTGCCTGTCTGTGTGCAGTCAAATCTCTTTCCATCTACAGCATCCACATCCACGGACACGAGCCTAAGAGTGTTAGCCAGGAATACAGCAAGAAACGCTGTATTTCTCTTTCCTGTGTGTACCACAAGGAGGTACTCTTAGGATCTTGGTTATCTGCTAACCCTGGGTCCGCCGAATGCAATGCGGTACCCTTTACACCCCACCCCCATGTTTATTCAAAGCTATCTTGCTGTTTTCTATCCACCGTTTTCTTCGTCTACCTTTGGCATTATGCCTGTTTATTGTTTTGTTATATGCTCTTGAAGAGCGCGGTAGCCTAGTTGATAGTGAGCTTACTTTCTATCACCTGGTTACAGCGTGTCAGGTTCGAAACCACGTTCGGACACACAAACAAAAACTCATGTTGTGATTTCTCGCTTGACACGACCACTCCTCCAGTCGGCTCAGCTTTAAATGAATACCTGACGCAGTACCCCACCTAATAGTTGCTTCGGTTTAGTACATGAAGAGTTATCTGTGTCCTCGATGGCAGGTTGCTACCATGGGACATAACCTTATATGCTCTTATTGGTATTTCTTTTGGTTCATTCTGGTAAGGTGACTGAACCATTTTGCTTGTTTTCTTTCAAAATGTTCAATACATGATATTCCACCAACTCTTCCCTAATTTCTTCATTTCTTATTATATCTAGTTTAGTAACCATTGCAGCTTTTCTCAGACACGTCATTTCACATACAACGATTTTCCTTTTCTGCAAAGGATGTTAAAGACCATGTTTGACATTGGTAGCAGATCGTTGGTATACCAATTGCAGATATTATCTACATTTTTATTTCCATTGTCATCTGCATATCATATTTCTGGAATCTTGTACCCACCTATATTTATTGGATGTCACACATTTTCCTCTTGTTCTTCTCTTATATTTCTCATTATATTCTCTGCATAGCTGTTAAAAAAATAAGGGGATAGAGTGTACCCCTGTTTCACTCCACTTTGAACAGTGAATCATTTAAATGTTTCTCACTCCACTCTTACTGCTGCTTGTTGTTCGGGATATAGTGTTTCAATAAGATGTATTAGATGTTTGAGGAATCCCATGTCTCCCATGTTGGACCATAGCTGGTGATGTTTAACACAATCAAACGCCTTGGTGTAGTCTATAAAATACATAGGTAGGTCTAAACTGTATTGTATATATTTCTCAATTATATTTCTCATTTTGAATATGTGGTTTCTTGTTTCTCTTCCCGCGCGAATACCGGCGTGAACGGCATGAATATCCGAGTAAACGATTTAGACATAATTAAAGAGTGGGGGGGGGGGGTTCTCTAAATTATGGTTAGTTGTTGAGTGAGCAGAGGTAGGGGTCAAACAGTGGTAAAATATTGTGGACATACATTACAAATATCCTCTTTGCAGTTTCATAAGTATGAAAATGTGCAATAAAGACCTCTGTACAGAAAGTAAACATGTATTTATTTTACAATTATTGTTGTGATATTTGTTGATCATTATTTATATAGAGTCGCATGCCAAAAAGTGCCAAGGCCAACCAACGATATGTAACGGAAATTATCAAAAATCAGCATTTCAATTCATTTTTACTTTTATCTGTACACAGGTCTTTACCGGTAGCAGGTCGTGCTATAAAAGAAAACGTCTTACAATTTGTTGTGACGACAATCCTGTACCAAAGAAATGGTATCTGCAACTGCAAGGACACACGCACTTCCTTAGCATCCAGTGATGGGTTGCATGTCGAGTCATCGTAGTCACGTATGAACATATCAGTAGTTGGTAGCGAATGTAATTTTAACACATCCCCTGTAATACATTGATAGATAGGTAAGTTAATAAATACTGTTGCTATTATGATATTGTTCAATGATAGACATGGGCAATGTTTGGTTACGTACTTGCTTACAGATGGGAACAATCGCCTTGATACGCGCGCCGTACTTGCCACAAAAGTGGACACGCTAGTCATGGTTCTGTGATTCGTACATGCAATATAGATGGGCAATCGTATTATTTCCACGATCCGTACTCGCGACAGAAGCGGGCAATCGCATTGGATCCCTGAGTCATACTTTACACAGAAGTGGGCAATCGCCTTGGGTCCATTAGCCACCACTGATCCACCTTTTGCCGAATGTTTTATTCTCAAGTTCATTCTCAGATAACTAAAAAATTATAGTGAAGTTTATAGTGTAGTTTAATTTTGTAGTTATATAAATGTATATAATAATCTGTCATGTTATATTGTAGTTTATTCCATACTTGAAAATTTCCCATTCTGAGATTATGGCCAGGGACAAGCGTGGGGGCTCATGAGAAAAACTTAAAGTAGGCATAAAGTTAACCCATAGGATTTAACTGAGATAGGGGTGTGAGAAGTTAGCGATCTCATATTTCAGAGGCTCTACTGTATGAGGCGGTAGCCATCTCCTCATTCTCGCAGTCTTTACGTCAAGGACTGATTCGGCACTCAATTCATGCTGAGTTGACATAGGATCCCATGCGGTCTTGAAAATTTTCTCCGCCTCAGCTTGGGAATGAACACAGAAACAATAATATGCGAAGCCAGTACAATAACCACTGCATAAGGTATACATAGAAGGTATATACGCAAGGAATATATATATATATATATATATATATATATATATATATATATATATATATATATATATATACAATTAAACCAATACTAGAATACTGATTAACAGCATGGGTGTCAGCATGTAAGTCCCATCTCAAAGCTCTGGACAAAGGACACTAAAAAGCAGTTCGCCTTATCACAGGTGCCATGAAGTGTTCTCCTATAAATGAAATGGAAAAATTACAGACATCACCCCCCCCCCTTATGATATGGGGGGAGGTGGGTACTAATACAGAAAAGTACCAGAGCATGCCAGTACGGCCAATGAAGTCCAGATTCGGTGACCTAACTAGTGGAATGTTGACGAGAAGACTTTTGTAGTTTTATTCACCGCTCCAAAAAAACAAACAAACAACTAAACACAGAATACATGATGAACTACAACGCATAACACAATAAACAACAGCAACAATGTTCCCAGTTCCGTGAGAGCTATATGAAAATCTCACTATAGAACCATCATAAACAACAATTTCACTACGAGAGAACCGAAAACTTTCCAAAATGAAAAAAAAAATAGTGTGCAATATGATTGAATAAATGTACCATAGAGAAGCGTGGATACAAGTTAACAATTTTGGATACCCATGTGTAAACGACTTGAGCAGTGAATAATAGAGATGCGGGAGTTTACATAAAATATCCAGAAAAAAATAATGAATACTCGAGTTTACCAACTGGAATCTTCTGCAGCAACTAGCAACTATTCTGCATAAGCACATGCCTTAAACATTGCCGGATAAATAATAAAAAAACATTAGAAGTCAATGTCAACAGGTGGTGTTACTTACTTACTTGTCTTTCCTATAAGCCATTGACAGCGATAAACTGTCAGGCAAGAAGGAAGCCATACGAGAAGTATGCATCCAGAGAAGGGTAGTACATGAGTAGATATCATCCCACCGTGGCATACCAGGAAATATGGGAAACATGGTACAAAACTAAGAAAAAATATTGACTAATATAAATTTATCAAAGTTATTAGGACAGTTGACCACCACAAGTACGAATATCACTATCTTGACAGACATAAGATGTTATTATCTTTGATATCTGGACATGACACAATAGACTAAATATTCACTTAAATAGACTGTGTCCATGTGGTCAGAAAGCACAGACTGTGTGGAACATATCCCCTAAGACTGCTTTACATTAAACTATTTAATGGAGGAACACTGTCCCGCAGAGATGGATATTCACAGAAGGGAACACTGAGCACTGAGAATTATGGGAACACTGAGAAGCTTGTAAAATGCAAACACATTTGTTAAAAATATCGGACTTGCTGTGTAGACATGTTACATTGCGAATGAGAAGAAGAAGATATTGCTACTTCATATATGGCACTATACATTATATATACACACAAGCCAGTCATAGCTTGTATATATACTCACATCACACTCTGTAATATAGATTTAAAAAAAAACAAAAACAAATTGTAGACATACTGTATAACATAGTTACATTTTCGAGTCAAAGGGGAACGACTGAAAATTTACTATGTACAGAGGAGCAAGAGTTAACTATTCTTTGAATTACATGACTAATAAACTGACGTAATATTCAATCTGACCAGATGGAGGTCAAAAGGTTGATAGATTAGAAGAAAATTGCACGAGCTGGCATTGAGATGGATAGTCAGACTGAGTTCGTATTTTGTGTTGTTTTTCAGTCTACGAAATCATAGAAGCGTGAAGAATTGGATTATCTTGATTGAAGCAAAAACATTAAGTGGGAAGATAGATTATGTACAAAATAAAGTGTTGAACATACGATGAATTGGATTTTAAAAGGCTAGGAAAAATCAAGCGACGGAATGAAACAATTGATTAAACAAGTGATTTTTTTAACACTGATCATTTCCTGTGCACAACTGCAGTAAAAGGATACAAATGTTCGTGAACACAAATTAATTGTTTTCTCACCATCGAAGAGACGGAGTTCTAATCCCGAAATTCAACAGTTGGCATTATAGCTGTTGGACTATCCGTTGGGACACATGCCTGAATTGTTTTCGTGCATGAATGAAATTAAATATTGTCTAGACAACAAGAAATGTAATACATTCTCAAGTAAATTATATATAAGTAACTAGGATGACGTTATGTGTTGCGTTCATGAACATTTTAGTTGAGGACAGTTAGAGACGTTAGTATGAAGTCAATTCATGACGGATACATTTGTGGATAATTTATTATTCTACGATATTGTCTTTTTGACATGATTATTAGGACTGTACTATGTTTATCTCAGGTGGAACTGTTCTGTATTCTTGCCTACATAGGCAGGAGAAATTGAATTACTTATATAAAAACTGAAGGTTTAAGTCCATCGACGCTTTGTCAGTGAGATGTAATTTTGACATTAGCAATGGGGCGTATATATATATTTTTTTTTTACATTTTTACGGTAAATTAAGATATCACATTAAGGTAAGCTGTGTGCTTATATCGACAAGAAGTATTAGAAGATCTTTTTTTTGGAAAATAACATCCTATTTTTTGTTACATTCATAATTCATGTGTACAGACAAGAGAAAGGAAGAAAATAACTTTTGGTAATATGATGGACTGTTCGTTAATTTATATCAACCAATACATCTGGGGATCGAGACATCCATCCACCCTAAGTCCAGCGAAGGAGTTGGATCTTTTGGCTTCCCTTCAACGTTTCTTTATATGATTGGCTATTTGATAATTTTTACTAACTAATAAATTTGTGGATTGAGACATCCGTCAACCCTTTGTACAGCCTGGAGCTTCTGTTTACATTTGACATCATCAAAACTGATTGACTGTTTGTTACAATTTATTAACCAATCCATTCGAGAGTCGTTGTTTTACCTACTCGAATATCTATGGATAACTTATGGTGGAGAATTGATCTACAAGGATTTCAAGAGATGATTGACAGTCCGTTATTGATAAACGTCAACCAACTCTAAAGCCAGCCTACTTTGGAGGAAATCCGTGATCTAGGAGCTCCGTGACGATGAATAATGAGCTTAGTAATTGTAATGTCGATTTGTGGGGTCAACACTAGTAACTGAATTAAGAACATACCGTATAAGAAGACATAGAACCTGACTGACATTAGAAGTGTAAGGACATAATAGGTTGAATTATTGGAGTGAGGAGAATGGACAATTACACCACCTCCTCTTCTAGTTATTAGCTCCTGAAGTATTATTTGTGACTTAGCCTTGCGGTTAATGTATCAGTGGTGTCTTGTATGGTGAATTGTCTGATGTTGTTCCATCAATTTTTGTGATTTCTCAACGGATTTAATTTGAAGGGAAAATAAATGCATGTGAATTGCTCTGCTATTGGGTTTACATTCTTTATACGAGACTATAAATATATCCATAGCTTCCAGGGGGGAGGGGGGGGACAAAACGGCGAAGCCTGTACAGGAGATAAGAAAGACATTACGACCCACATACTTTGAAAGAGCCACATTTTTCACATATATTACAATATAGATTTTCAAAAATACAAATTACTAGGAGTATGCTAATTGTTGCAATACAGCATAACGACAGCATGAATAAAGATTGAATCATAAATTGCATACATACACATAACACACCCACAAAGAATACAAAACCAATAACAATACGTGCACATACAATATATCATTTATCAACATGAATGCAGAACCAGTCATAATATGTACAATATGCACATGACACTCTCTCTGTAATCTACAACTCTAATTTAAAAACAGAGGCGGACTGCAACTACGCATATTTGTATACCAAATTTGACCACATTTTCATTAAAAAAGGCTCAATCATTAAATTGTGTGTAGGCTACTAAAACATAGTGAAAATGGCTGAACATTTGATGAAATGCAGTTAAAAATAAATGTATTCTGCTTCAACACAACGTTTCTTAAACTATTCAACTTTCATCTGTTACCAATTCATAAGAATATATTTAAAATTCCATTCGTGTAATTAAACATCTGTATGACATAATAATTGCTCTTTGTGATCATTTGCAAGACCAGCTTGTGATTTTAACGCGTCAAATAGAGATTAGTATTATTCGTTTATTTGTGTAAATAGCTAGTCAATAACAAAATAGAATCTCTGTCATAAGTAACCCAGAGTATATTGATAGTACTTAAGTATAACACTCGTTTCATCGTAGTTTTACGATGACCAACAGTAAAACTACGACCAAAATTGTGTTTTATGTAAGTACTATTGTTATACATTTTTACAGCAGCTTTAACTATTAGCGACTGTTAAAGTATATTGAACGCAGTTCTATTCCAATATTTTTAGAATAAAACATTTTAAAAATGCACATGTGTTTTTGTTTGTAATGTGCTATATCGGTTGATACATTGATGAACTAATTCAATCTGCTGCCAATTTATCAAATTTATGGATAAATCTTCACTGTCATTTTTTAATGATCAAAGTACAGATAGTACCAGTACAGTGTAGTGCGGATTAATTCTTCAAGTAGAGACTGCGAGGAAGTATATATGGTTACCACCCTAATATAGCTGAGCCATTGAAATGTTAGATTTCTAATATCTCACAATTTTACGGAGTTAATAAATGATATGAGTTAACTTTACCTTCAATATTGTCAAAAATACTTCTTTTTGTATACATTTGTGTTATCTAACTTCAGTGATCGACATTCTTCAGATGATATTTAGTTATTTTAATGTTTTTAGTGAGAAGAAAACGACACTAACAACAATTTCAATGAAAAACGAATTATGAAAGAAAATGAAGATCAAAGAAATAAATTATTTTGGACATATGGAAAGAAATGAGACCTTGTTGACGACCATACATGAGGGTAGAGTGGAAGGGAGGCAGACCAGATGTAGGCAAAGATACAAGTAGGAAAGAAACATCACGAGATGGCCAGGTTACAGTCTAGCAGAGATCACATCCAAAGCAAGTTGTTGCAACCAACATTTCTTGTGGAGAAGGTACTTGATAATGATACAGAGTTTGTGTATGTTCTAGTATTTTCTATAGTAATTTTTAGTATTTTCTATAGTATTTTCTAATATTTTTTATAGTAATTCCATTATTTTGAGACACAAATGGTGTAATAACATTTAAAAACTGACTACTTTGCTGAGAAACGACTACAAACGTAATAGTAGAATCAAATATTCCTGACTAAAAGTTGCTGTACACTCATACTAAATATAGTTTAAAAAATGAGTAAAGTAGTCATATTTCTTGGAAGCAAGCGTGCAAGTATTAAATGTCTACATCAAAGCAAAACATACTTGACACTCACAATACTGACATCCTGGACCAAAGAAACCGTTTTCACATTGGCTATTGGGACACTCTCCTTCGCGGAGACACGCTGTGAAGGTGTTACAGTGGCAATAAAAACTGCAGTGGTTTCCAAACCAGTTTTCTGTGCAATCTAATGAAACACATAAAATCAATATTTGTGGTTGCGAGTTTTGCAATATAGAACATCATTTACATCAAGTCCTTCTCCAGAAATAGGCATCCATAACAGCATCATTTGTGGCTGGTTAATTTTTTTTTCCAGTGCCTTTCAATGGCTGAAATCACGGTGTAAATAACCAGGTGATGAATAACCAGTAACATCAGCCAAGTTGAGTGACGAGGTTAAGGATATGTATGCAAGACTACCCTGGAGAATGACTTGGTGTACAGTGATATGTATTTGATAATATACCTCTAAGCGTAATGTTGAGGAAAAAAGTATACATAGGCTAGTTAGTTACCTACTTGCAGCGTCTACACCGGAGCGAATGTTCGTTTCTGTGGTGAAGTGCTACAGATCACGTCTGGGACGGTGAAGGTAGCAGGTTCACTCCTTGCAGCAGGAAATGGTACATTTGGGTAGCACATAATGACAGTGATAACTTACTGAGCCTTATCTACTGAATAGAAATACCACTTCGTCAAGAACTGCTGTATTTATCGTTACTTTCTCTACAATATGTTCCACCAATGTGTCGTTGAGCGCGTGGTCGAATGGCTGACACGTACGTCATAACAATCACACACCTAGTTCAAACCTCAGATGTGACTAGATTATTGTCTTTTGGTGTATAATAAAAACCCTTCCGCCTACATTGTAGATATTTTTGTGACAAAGATATTCTTCAATACACATCGTCATGATCGCTGTGAGAAAGATGCTTTTATTTCCAGTCCTTATCAAAAGGATCCCACGCTGGCATTAACATCAAAATATGCAGTATGGAAGTCTTACAGAAGAGTTATCCAACGATCACTAATTTATTGGGTACCTAATCATCATCACTATACTATGAATAAACTGAATCTTAGTACAATAAACTATGTACGTTGTTTCTCACGGTCGCGTCCTGTTTTATTATAAGTTTACTTCATTTCTATTGTCTTTCCCCAGGTGGTTTGTGATCCACACTTGCCTTCAAACGTAGGGGTGATTGAAGCTCGAGCTTGCGTTCTATCGCCAGATGTGTGGCCTCGGCTGTGCTATGACCGTGTCTGTACAGGATGTCCCTGACGTTTTCTATCCATCTTTTCTGTGGTCTTCCTCTGGCGTTGTACCCTGATCTCATTTGGTTATATGCTTGTACGGGCAACTTTTCGTGATGAATTCTCATAATGTGGCCAAACCACTTGATCTGTTCTCTCTCTATGTAATCTGTTCGAGGTATTATATCTATTCTTTCTCTGATATATCTATTTCGCAATCTATCAAGCCCGGTGACCCCGGCAGCTTTCCTCAAGCATTCCATCTCGCATGCCACTATCTTTCTGTAATGTGAAGATGAGAGAGACCAGGTTTGGCACTGGTAACACAGTGTTGGTAGCAATATACTGTAGTTCATTTGTCTCTTAACTTCCATCTCGATCTTGGGGTGAAGAAGAAGTGGTGACAGTTGGTATGTTACTGAATTTGCCTTTTGACATCTCATCGCTATTTCTCTATCCAGGCTTCTATTTTATGTAAAGATTCTACCGAGATATTTGAACTCTGTTACTTGTTTTACTCCTATATTGTCTATCAGTATATTTAGTGGACTTGGTGTTCTGCATGTTTTCATAGTTTCCGTCTTGTGGGTATTGATCTTCATGTTGTATTTTCTACATGTTGCAGATAGTGAGTTAACATGATTTTGTAGTTGTTCTTCATTTTCGTATATGAGGCTCTGATCGTCTGCGAAAAATAGTTCATTGATTTCATTGTTTAGTTGCTCTGAGTTGTTTTTCTCTGAATCGGTGATGTTGCCCTCTGTATTTCTTGCCACTTGTATTATTCTGTCTATGTATATATTGAATAGCAAAAGTGAGAGCACACAACCTTGATGCACTCCCGTGTTCGTATCAAATGCATCCGTGATACCATCTGCTGTTCTTACCACACATTGGCAGTTTTTATACAAAGATCCTATACTTTCTAGCAGTTGTCCTTTGATACAATACATTTCTTGAGTTTCCCATAGTACGTCCCTGTTGACACTATCAAACGCCTTCTATTGATCTATAAATATTACGTTTAGTTCTTTGTTAAATTCAATCGCTCTCTAACTCATTAACAAAAACACAATGAATTGCACAATGAAAAGCCAACTGGCTTGCTACATGAAATATGTTTGCGCACAATACTTCTATCGGCTCGCAAAGCCAGTCACAGAAGCTAGCTTCGGCAGGACCTGAATGTTTACACATCCATGGCCGCCATGTTCATTTATATACTTCATTCGAATACTTCATTCCTTGGACCGACAGACCGAGGAAAAGATGAACAGAAAACATCAAGATCACCCTAAATAAACATGACTACACCTAAACCAGATCAAAAAATGTGGCTCTAGATCGTAGCCCACATCTCCACCACACACGCCTAAGCTCATCGGCAAGTGCAGAAGCTACGACAACACTACATGGGGATAAGCAATAGACACGAATTGCTTATTTAATAAACTTCCACCTCGGCCGTTCTTATCACAACAACTCTTTGTTTTAGTTTATCTATTCGTGCATGAGATACACACCTTATCAGCATCGTGTGCTCACTGAATTATTGGTATATTTTCTCAAAGATAGATGATATATATAGTTCATACTCATCACGAAATCAATCTCAGCGATTCCTATCGCAAATATGTATGTCATATATTAACTATCAAATATTAACTGTCATTATCTCTATTTCATGTCATTGAATAAAGTCATTAATCAGGTACTGTCATTATGTCTTATATCAAGTTATAATAGCTACTGTCACTATGTCTTATATCAAGTTATAATAGCTATTATCAGTATGACTTATTTCATGCCACATCGCAACTACTGGCATTCTTAATCTGTTTAAACGGTTGTATCTTTTTATATGTCGAAAATATAGTATCTTGAGTTTTTTTAAAGCTATGAGCAACCAGGCTTCGTCTATGTTCAATTCTTTGCGGAGGCCTGTGATTGATCAATGCCTTTTTGTTTATGATATATTTTAGGACCGTTCTGTACCAATTCATTTCGATTTCTGACATTTTCTTTTCACGATAGGATGTCATTCATATGAAGTACAACCAAAATATTGTCACTTGGAAAATATTGTTCTTCATAATTGCAACTTCATTTTTCTGTTTGTGGTCCATTGTTTCTTATGTACCATTTATTTTTTAGGACCATTCTTAATATATGTCTGTTCTCTGCTAATATACTGGGATGTTTATAAATCACCAGATATTTTCAAAATTGTTGACACATTTAGTTGTTTTCAATGGTTATTGTAAATGTGAGGCTATTTATATTAATATGTATTTAGTTTTGTTGTATCAATCTAGAGTCGCATAACAAGTTTGAAGTTAATTGCAACCTTAGTAATTACAGGAATGACGAACAGATTGTACAGTTAGTCAATAATCGAGATCCAGCCGTCTCCTAGTCCCTATTTTTTCTATGTTGATTCAGTGAAAAACGTCTACTAGAAAACTTTGTGTATCTCGAAGACAAATGTAATACTGTTCCGTTTTGAAACAAGAGCTATTTTAATATATATATATATATACATATGACGTGTTCTTTACAGTAAGGTGTCTTCACTGTCATTATGTAAGCCTTTCTGTTATGTGAAAGCTGCTAAGTTGCTACTTGTGACAAGTTCAGAAGGTCTATGATGTCATGTTTCCACTGTAGTCTTGGTCTACTTCTTGCTCTCTTGCCTGGAACTTTTCTTTCATTGATTAATCTATCTAAACCATTGTGTTTCGTAATATGTCTGAAATATGTTAGCTTTGGCTTTTTTCAATAGTTTTGAGGGAATAGTTTTCATCTAGTTCAGGTCTTTGTGAACATTCGCGCTGTTAAATTTTTTCTCCATGATATTCTTATGACCCTTCTTTAAGAATTAATTTCGAATGAAAATATTTTCCTTTTTATTGTCAGATATCATTCTGCCCACGTCTCAAATCCATATATTGCTACTGGACAGCTATACATTCTTTGGAGTTGTTACCTTGTCTTTTTTATCTGCCCAGTGCCATATATTTTTCATCTGTTATGTTTTTGTAGAATATTGCTGGTCTTGCTGTTCTATAGAGAGCAATCTTCTGTGCTGTTGATTGTTGACTGTGAAAGTATTCACATTTTCTGACATGTTTCTGTTGTGCTTTGTCAATGACTATTGTAGGATTGAGTTATTCTCTGCTGAAACATTAACTACTTCTTTTAAATAAGTTTTATGTTATCAACTCAAGATCCAATGTATAAATACTAATTTTAAATCAGCTGCGTGGGCAAGTTAAAGATATCACGTGGGACAGATGTACACACTAGCCGTATTTTTCCCACCCGTGGTATATTGCATGTTCTATAAAATATTATATATAAGAAGTGGTGGTTAAGATGACCATCTAATAACGACATTGATTTATCTTACTTTCGAATTATTCACTTAATGTTTCTTGTATAAATGTATATCTATATTTTCTTTGTACGAGCGTAGACCATGTAAGGGAATCGCATGCTATTAGTCTTGCCATATTTGGAGTATTTTTAAAAGAAATTAGGGGCTAATTCTAAAATATTTGTAGTAATCTTGAATACGGTTTACGCTTTACTTTCAAAAATTATATAAATAATTAAAACACGTTACTGTGCAACATGTTTGGGAGTTATATGTTTTTCAAAAGCAACTAGTTTACTAATCGTGTGTGTGTAAAGGTATTATTTGGTTCTCAAAAGTCACTAGTGTTCTAATCGTGTGTGTGTAAAGGTATTATTTGGTTCTCAAAAGTCACTAGTGTACTAATCGTGTGTGTGTAAAGGTGTTATTTGGTTCTCAAAAGTCACTAGTGTACTAATCGTGTGTGTGTAAAGGTGTTATTTGGTTCTCAAAAGTCACTAGTGTACTAATCGTGTGTGTGTAAAGGTATTATTTGGTTCTCAAAAGTCACTAGTGTACTAATCGTGTGTGTGTAAAGGTGTTATTTGGTTCTCAAAAGTCACTAGTGTACTAATCGTGTGTGTGTGAAGGTGTTATTTGGTTCTCAAAAGTCACTAGTGTACTAATCGTGTGTGTGTAAAGGTGTTATTTTGTTCTCAAAAGTCACTAGTGTACTAATCATGTGTGTGTAAAGGTGTTATTTGGTTCTCAAAAGTCACTAGCGTACTAATCGTGTGTGTGTAAAGGTGTTATTTGGTTCTCAAAAGTCACTAGTGTACTAATCGTGTGTGTCTAAAGGTATTATTTGGTTCTCAAAAGTCACTAGTGTACTAATCGTGTGTGTGTAAAAGTGTTATTTGGTTCTCAAAAGTCACTAGTGTATTAATCGTGTGTGTGTGTAAAGGTATTATTTGGTTCTCAAAAGTCACTAGTGTATTAATCGTGTGTGTGTAAAGGTATTATTCGGTTCTCAAAAGTCACTAGTGTATTAATCGTGCGTGTGTATAGGTATTATTTGGTTATCAAAAGTCCCTAGTATACTAATCGAGTGTGTGTAAAGGTATTATTTGGTTTTCAAAAGTACCAATTGTAATAATCGAGTGTGTGTAAATGTTTTATTCTGGATAAAGCTCTAACACAATCTTAGCCTACCTCTATTATTTTCTTTAGGTAACATATCACCATCAGCTAGTAGAGCACAGATGTGAAGGTAAACAAGGTATAAAAGCAGGACAATGTTGACCAAATTGTTTGATGTCAGATAACTTCGGCTGTGGAAGTAAACATCAATGCACTTTAATAAATGTCACAGGTAATAAATTAATCAGCGTGGTGACGATTTGCTTTATCATACACACTAGGTGACCGACCAACCAGAAACCAAATAACTAATAATATCACTGGAACCAAGACAATCAGCAGTAAAATATATTTTATGTGAGAAATGTAACACATAAATCAACTACTAATATCACCAAAATGTAGTTATGAATAGTAGGCTATAGTCAGCATAATTTATAAAATCAATTTAGAAGAAAAACCCTGACCTGATTGAGAAAAATGGATGCCATTTTGGCTTCAGTGACACAAAATGTTCCTACTTTTGTTAAAATATTATAGACATCTTTCAACATCATTTATTTTAACCCAGTGTAATAACCGACGAGTGCACTTGATTGTTTTATTGACGAGGGAATCTTCTTCTTCTTCTTCTTTCTATCCTCATGTACCTTTCGGTGTTGAGGGGAGAGTGAGTGTACGGTCTTTTGCCCTTCTATTTGCCTCCTCTGCTGTTATATTTCCGAGTGTCTCTAATACACTATCTATCCACCTTTTACGAGGGCGTCCAATAGGTCTCCTGTTTTCGTATCGTTTGTTAAGTGTTTTTTGGATAATACTTTGCTCTTTCTGCCTGGTTATGTGGCCGTACCATTTAACTTGTTGTTTCTGGATGTATTCTATTGTTGGCTTGATCCCTAATTGTTTCCTTAGTGCTTCATTCCTGATTTTGTCTCTCAAGCTAACTCCAATCATACGTCTCACACATTTCATTTCAGTGGTGTTAATCTTATGTATTGTTCTAGAATCTAATGTCCAAGTTTGACACTGATAACACAATGTTGGTAAGAAAATAGTGTTGAAAAGCGCTTTCTTTGTTTCTAGTGTATTATCTATGTTTCTTAGTAAAGGTGTTAATTGACCAATGATCTGACAGGCCTTATTACATCTTGCGTTTATTTCTGCTTCTTGTTTGTTGTCATATCTCAATGTGCTGCCCAAATATTTGAATTCATCTACTTGTTTTAGTTGTTTATTATTTATCTGTATGTTGATGTTCTCCTTTTCTCTTGCAATATTCATTACTTCTGTTTTGTCTATGTTGATTTTCCATCCAAATTGCTTGCCTGCTGTGTCTATTATGCTTAGGTGGTCTTGCAGGTTTTTAATGCTGTTGTGGAATAAAACCTGGTCATCCGCAAAAAGCAGTTCATTTGCTTCATTAGAATTTGCTGTTTTGTTTATATGGTCCATGTATGTAATAAAAAGTAGTAGGGATAATACACATCCCTGCTTTACTCCTGTGCTAATCACAAAGTCCTCTGTGTAGCCTGCAGCTGTTCTTATAGTGCAACTGCTGTTGTTATAGAGACTTCTACAAACGTTAATTAAATGTTGGCATACTCCATAAATATTTAATGTTTCCCATAGTTTTTCTCTGTTTACTCTGTCAAATGCTTTCTCTTGATCTATGAAGGATATGTATAAATTTGGTTGTATTCTATTCATTTCTCTGCCAACTGTTTCAGAATAAATATTGCATCAGTACATCCTCTGTTTCTTCTAAAACCCATTTGTGTATTGTTAAGTTGTTGTTCTATTACAAGTCTCAGTCTTTTCTCTACTATTTTTGCATATAGTTTTCCTGCATGGCTTAACAAGGAAATTCCCCTGTACTGGTTACAGTCTCTTTTGCTGTCTTTCCTTTTCCCTTATTGGCACTATGATAGCTTTTCTCCAGTCTGTTGGTGTCTTCTGTTGCCTCCACACTGTGTTAAAAATTCTGTGTAGCCAATATAATCCTGTTTCTCCTGCTGTTCTTATAATATCTAGTGGTATGTTATCTATCTCTGGGGCTTTGTTATTTTTTGCCTTTTTTATGACCTCGGCAATTTCCTCTATGAGAATATTTGGCTCTTGTTCATTACAACTCTTTATGGTTTCTTTTGCTGTATTATTTCTTGGTATTGTATTTAGTAACTCCGAAAAGTATTCTTTCCATCTTTTCAATGCTCTTTGCTTATTTGAAATGGGATTACCTTCTCTGTCTTTTATTAGTTCTGTAGGATCGTGATTTTCTGTTCTGGTTCTCATAATTTTGATTGTTTTGTAGAAGCGTTTTGTAGCTGTTTTGTAATCCTGATTCAAGTTCTTGCCAAAATCAGACCACGATTTACTCTTAGCTTCTTTAATCAGGTGTTTTACTTTTTTTCGTGCTAATGCATATTTTTCATATGTTTCTTGTTCTTTGTTATGTTTCCAGTCTTTGTATAGTTTCATTTTCTCTTTTTTACGCCTTGTCTTATAGTTTCACTCCACCACGTGGTGCTCTTTCCCCCCACTTTACCACGTTGTTTAGTACCATATATTGCTTTAGCTGTGTTCATTACTAAGGTTTTAAATGTAATGGAGTGTGTAATGGAGGGTTTTAAATGGAGTGTGTCCACTCTTCTTCTACTGATCTTGTTTCTGGGTTTAATTTCTTGTATTTTTCTGCTATTTTTCTTTCAAAGAGTTTTAATATGTTTTCATCTTGAAGCTTGTTAATTCTAATGATCTTGTCATTGTCTTTCTTGTGTATTTTATCAATATGTTCGCTTGCATTTGGCTATCTGATGGTAGTTATCACCATATGGTGGTCTGTACCATCTGATAAATTAGGTACGGCTCTACTGTCCGACTTTTGTCTTCTGTTCTTGGTGTTTGTTAATATGAAGTCAATCAGGCTTCTGCATTCAGGCTTGTTCCATTTGTGCCAAGTATAAGATGTGTGACTCTCTGTGTTTAAAAAAGTATTTGTGATGTATAGTTCGTTTTGACTGCATATCTCTAGTAATCTGTCTCCATTTTCATTTCTTGTTGTTAGTGGATCCCCAAAAGGTCCTAGGTATCTACTGTCTTCACTCGTTCTTTTCCCTGGCCTTCCGTTAAAATCTCCCATTACTATTAGGTCATCCTCTTTATCTATTTTGTTTATGTTTTCAATCAATAGTTCATAGAATTCTTCACTGTCTATCTGGTTGTTGTTGCATGGGGGGAGTAAATTTGTATGTAGGTTGTTCTTTTGTTGTTTTCTAATATTGTAATGCTCATTATTCTTTCTGAAGTATAGCTTATTTCTAAAATGTTTTTGGCATTTTTTCTTCCACTATAAACCCTACACCATGTTTCGCATTGTCATTCTCGTTTACACCTGAATGTGTAATTGTAAAGTTGTTGTGTGCCCTCTTCACACCTCTACCTTTTGTTCTTGTGTCTGCAATTCCTAAAATTTTTATTTTCCTTTTAATCATTTCTTCTATGAGTTGTTCTTCCTTGTCTTTAATGCCGCAGATGTTGATGGTTGCTATTTTTGTTGTTATTGTTACGAGGGAATCCATTGTATTTTATCAACGTTTACTATACATATCTGACAGCTGTTTAGCAGCTTGTTAAATTTGCGAAATATCAGAGTTAGCATCCGACTAATGATAGTTAAATATATAGAAATCCAAAAAAGTATCTATGTTTTCTTTATAGACTACAGCAAGCCCTTTAACAGTGCCCAACATGAAAAATTAGTTTAATGTATTCAAGAAATAGGCATAGATGGAAATGACATCAGAATGATTAGAAATATATATTGGGAACAAACTGCATCAATAATGTATGAAAAATGCTACTCACCATATACAGAAATAAGAAGAGGACTAAGACAGGAATGCATCATTTTATCATCCATTATATGCAATATTCACACAGAGAATATCTTTAAAAGTATAAAAGAAATGCCAGGGCTAAAGATCAATGGGAAAAATAATAAAAAACCTGAGATACACAGATGACACTTTTCTTTTAGTAGAAAATGAACATGAACTACAAACACTAATTGATAAAGTCTATAAATCAAGTAATGAATTTGGACTGGATTAAATTTTTTTTTAAACACAGAAGAACAGGCGTTAAACATAAAGATACATGGATGGAAACTACAGCAAGTAGAACGTTATCAATATCTTGGACACATACTCACAAATGACAACAGATGTGAAGCAGAAATTTAAAAAAAAAATGAGAATGGCTAAAAGTACTTAAATGACATGGAGAAAATAGTAACATCTAAACAAATTATAAACATGTTAAATATGAGAAGTATAAAATGTTACATATATACTATATTAATGTATGGCTTAGATACATGGACACTAAACAAACAATTAAAAACAAAAATGATGCCTTTGAGATGTGAGTATATAGGAAAATAGGAAGAACATCATATAGAGAAAAGAAAACAAATGAAGAGGTGCAAAAACACTTAATACAGAATTACTAAGAGAAATAAATATCAGGCAAATAAAATATTGTGGACACATTAAAAGACATGACACCTTGTTGAAGACTTTCCTTGAGCCGAAGGGAAGCGAGCAAGAGGTAAACAGAGGTACACTTGAGAGAGTAACATCACTAGATGGACAGATTACAGTCTAGCAGAGTGCACCACCAAAACAAAAGACATGGGATATTGTAGGTCTATTGCTAGTCTTCGTTGCGGAGACGGGTCTTGATTATAATGATGATGTATTTGTGAAAATTGTAAACGAGATATGTGATATTTGACCATGTGGCCGGCTTAATAAAATGTATACCTCATATTTGACCATGTGGCCGGCTTAATAAAATGTATACATCATATTTGACCATGTGGCTGGACCAACAAATTTTAGACCTAATAGTTGACCATGTGGCCGGCTTAATGATAATGATACCTGATATGTAGCCATGTAGCCGACCTAAGGAAGTTTAAAATTTATATTTGACCATTCATGTGGATGGCCTACAAGACCTGAGACCTGATCAATAAATATGATTTCTATCTTAGACATGATGAAGTTCTCCTTATCGCAGCTGTTAATCAATAAACGTCTCAGACACCTAGTAATGATATCCTTCCCCCTCCCCTTCTTAAGCAATTTCTTTTGAAAAGGTCATGAAAATTCTGAGAACAAATAGGTAACTAACTACACTAGAATATTGGAGAATGACGTTTTGAATACCCCACCCCACTCCCCGAAATATAGATGTCAGAGAAAAGTAGATTGACTTTCACAAAGAGTATTGTAGGATCGGATAATTTAATTACTGTAGTGTAAGTGTAAACAAGTTAACAGAAAAGAAAACTGTTTTTATAATTCCAACATCAATATGGACAATAAAATAGGAAACAATAGCATTACTCAACGTGCCGAGAGTAATCTAAAAATAACAATAAAGAATGTATTATTTTAACAAGACATTTACAATCCTATATGTAGAATGCCACATTGCATTGATAGTAAACAAACATTTCCTACGTCATTTATAATACCATTGTTTGCGTAGCATATCTCTATTGGTGCACCCAGTCGTAACACAGGCAAAACACAAATGTGTTCATGATTGAAACATGTCGGCTATGAGTACACATTATGTGTTCACGATATAATGACGTCATTTGCCTTGCGCTCAACATTATCAGGAGCCTTATTTTAGAGAAGGGTATACGATCTCAAGGTGGCCAAAGGAAGCGCTACAAGGACTCGTTAAAGGACTCACTGAAAGCCTTTGAAATAGACCACGATACATGGGAAGAACTTGCACAAAATAGATCTACATGGCGTTCTAAAATAAAAAAAGAGCGCATCATCTTGTGAAAAGAAGAGAAATGCAGCAGCTCAACAGCGGAGAGCAGCTAGAAAGTCACGGATAGACCAAGATCCGTCTACAGTCGTTATTCCATGTCCAAACTGTCCAAGGACATTTACAGCTCGAATAGGGCTTATTAGCCATCTACGAACTCATAATCAAGGACATAACTAAAATTGAATTTTCAAAAGTAGATGTAACAAATGGTCATCATCACTTGTGATGGACGAACAACATCAGGAGCCTTCTCCACAATTACGCTTGGCTGCAACGGACCTCCAACATTCTTTATATCTTGCTGTGCTGATGCACTCTGATAGAATCTAACCTGACAACTCGTGAACGCAGAGATTCCATCACTGCTAGAAAACGTGTACTTCGCTAAAATATTCTTAATATTCGAAACGCTTCTGTATGTGTACGGTCTGGGAGTTGTATCAGTGACCTTTCAGAGATACCAGGATTCTACATCATATTCCTAGTAGATAATTTGACTATATAGCGAAGTTTTACTTACAGTAGTAACCTCCTCAACATTCGTCTCTATATGTGTTTTTGTTCTTTAAAGCGGCATGATGGTATGGAAAGGCTGATTTTAGAGGGCAGAGTGTCAGGGAAGAGAAGAAGAGGAGGACCAAGATGACGATGGACCAGCGACATCGAAGGATGTATGCACATGTCTCTATCCAATGCTGACATGTTTGCCCGGAACAGAGAGGCTTTCAGGGTATCCACGACGAAGACAACGTTCTGGAACGATTATGCCACTTGATATATATATGGTCTTCATATTCTATGGTGGCTCCCTGGCAGCATGGTGCAGAGAGCGTGTCTGTGATGGCTAAGGTACCTTGTTCGAATCCCGTCACAAGTAATTTTGAGCATACGGACCGTTCAGCAAAGCAATGAGAAACTACTGAACGTATTTATATTGCCTAGAAAATCACTGCAACAAAAAAATTATGGGTTGACGGCTACCTCCTGAATAGGATTTGCTACGAATATTTTATTGTACCCGACTCATGTGTTGAGTCACGGACAGAGAAGTCTGAGGTTAATTATATGTCTAGTCTCATTATTTTTACTTTTTTCTTCAATCAAATTATCACCATTGAAGTTAATGAGATGTAGGTCAACAAATATTACTTCTTTGTTATTTTATGGCAAACTCCTAGGTGCTGGGGCATGATAGACATACGCTAGATGACGGGGCATGATAAACAAACTCCTATATGACGGGGCATGTTAGAAATACTCCTAGATGAAGAGGCATGATAAACAACTCCTAGATAAAGGGGCATGATAAACAAACTCCTAGATGACGGGGCATGCTAGCCATACTCCTAGATGAAGAGGCATGATAAACAAACTCCTAGAGTTTGACATTTTGAAAAGAAATTAATATCAAATATATTCCATCATTAATTAGTCTAAATAAATACACCACAATAGCAAACATTCAACACGTTCTGCATGGTCGTCAGCAGAGCGTGTGGCTCGATTGGCACCCAGAAAGCATGCTAAAAATGCTTCTGTGATGTTAGTGTGTAGGTGTTTTTAATGATGTCTGAGCCATGACCATCTCCATTTAAAGACCTTCCATCAAAATGAATTAGGATCTTGTTCGTTACGTTTGTGCTTATTGATTGTGTTTCAGTTGGTCACGATTTATATATTTAAAATCACGTGCCAAAAATACCCAATGTGACTTCAAGTTTATGATAGTGACCAACCAAAAGCTCAACAGAATAAAACAAATTTAACAAATGGGTCCTAATTAATTCTGTTGGAAGGTCGTCTATACTGCATACGGTCTCGTTTGATCATGGAAGAAAACGTGTCTTGTCTTTATAAGCTGCTGCATAATCAGTGCGTAAATGTATGAATCAACGTCAAAAGCTGTTGTGGATAAAGGACGAGCTTTTTTGCGTGGTTGCATTGTGCGTAACTTTCGCTCGGAATATTGGCTTGTATGCTTGTAGTATTTCATTCAGTTATTGTTAGTCTGCGGTAGCGAGTTGTACAACGTCATATTGTCGACTGGCAGAAACACACAAGAGGTTCTAGTCACTACACATCGAGAAGATCAATTAAGAGGCAAACACTCCAAAAGTGAACATCAAATGTAATAATTATCAGAGTTCCTCAGAGACGATATTATAGTCAGTGATAAGACTATTCGGAATTGCGTTTACTATGTCAATTTTCGTGATTGGGGTTCAGACACTCCACACGATTTTACTGCTATCCACAGAGCAAAGTGTTTAGCATGGTATATGCAGCATGTGCATTGATGGCGAGCACAGTTTGCTAAGGCAACGTTCATACATGCGACTACGGTCAAGATGGACGAGCAGGAGTATGGAGACCTAGCGGTACTAAGGCGACGTTCACACGTGCGTCTGCTGATGGGCATGCGTATGGAGGTCTCGTGGTGCTAAGGCGACTTTCACACATGCGTCTACTGATGGACAAGCAGGAGTATTAAGGAATCGAGGTGAACGCTTTAGTGATGATGCAGTTATCGCCGCTATTGTTGGAGATTATTGATAACAAGCATTAATTTACTCCACAAAATCCCTGTCCCCTTTCTATAATGTAATTGGAATTCTCAATGGCGGCAGCTACCGTAAAAAGATGATACAGCCTCTGTTTATCCCATAACTGCAAGTTATTGAGATAATACAGTCATGCATAATGGTAGTGTAAGACCACCAATTTCTCGTGCAGTAAATGATTTTCTGCTAAAAACGGGTGTCAATAGAATGCAGAGGTATGCAAACAGTACTGATTTTAATCTCTTAGAATAATTTTGCGACTAGCCCGGGCGACAAGTTAAGCTACATAAGTCATCAATTGCAACTCAAAATGAGCTGCCTTTGTTTGGTACTTCAGCATCAGTGGCAGGCAGTACCTTATTGTTTCATCACAAATTCATAATTTCCTTACTCCAGCAGTGCTTTGAGTGTATCGCAAATAATGGAGGACACATTTTAGTGGTGCTGATACTGTTGACATTTGTTATCCTCGTTAATTTTAAATGTGAGGGTTGTGTTGATTGCTGAGCTGTTATTTTACTCACATTAATGCTGGCGTCATAAAATATATATTTTGTTTATAAGTGAACAGCCTCTTATGTTATATGCTAAAGTACTGTTCTATAAATTGTTCCTGTCACTTGACGTAACACCCTTCCAAAAATTGATCCTTACCTTTCTGTTTTTGAATGGTATATTATGTTTCTGGCAGGATATGGGGATCATGTGATACTGCTGCGCACTGCATTATAATTCCTCACTACAGGAACTGAACATGCATCCATAAATCCCCCCCCCCATACATTCCTGTGAGATAGCCAACTTTATTGTCACAACGTTTTGAGCTGTCAAAAACGAATGAGCCGTCAAGAAGGTTGGTTGGTTGGTTGCTGATCCAGCGGTTCATGGGCTTATGCCCTTTGACCTAATGCCATTAAATGACATTATATTGCTGGCAAGTCTGTGGATTTTCGGCCCACCCCGGGGACAGAGTCAACGAATAACTATCACACCTCCAGTAAGGTAGGTTTCAACCTATGCACTGCTCCTTACCACTGTACCAAGATAGGGTTCACTGTGCTCATTCCCCGCCAAAAATTGACTACTGGTTATGCCGAACTTCTCTATTGCTCCAGGCATGCAACCAAATGTTCAAATCAAAAGGATTGTTACGTCCTGAGTGACTGTGCCTCTATGATGGGTTTCAGCCATAGGAAAAAACAGTGCTGTCAGTTTCCTCATCCCCAGTGCTCCACAGTACATCACACGGCATTCTTTCCAGATGACCAAACCATTATATCTGTTGGTTTCGTATATGTAAATTTGTACATGTTTAAAAAAAATAAATTATTCAGGCCCTTCATGATGGCTATGACGTTTAGCCCCTCTTATTTGCAAATTGGTCTACCCAGGAGTCCTCTACAATTTTATATATACATTAAAAAAAATAATCGTAAAACAGCAATAACTAAATAGAACACTGATTAGCAAACGAAATAAAAGGTGAATCAAATGTTTGAAGAATTAAATTCATTGTATGCGAATTTTACTAATATATATTACATTTGATGACCCTGATATAGTTAGTTAGTTTCTTCTGTTCCTTTCGTGCCGCAGGCGGTACATAGAGCAGATGTTTTGATTCTCCATGTTGTGCGGTCCGCTGTCTGCAGTTTTAGTTTTTGTATGGACTTGCGGCGTGTTATTTCCTCTTCTTTAAGTATGGTGAACTTTAGGGTTGCTTCAGTCACCCTTCATTTTCTTTTACCCTCAGGTGTCTACATAAGGATCTGTTGGTTTATTTTGTTTTCATGTAGTCTTAAAACGTGACCCTGATATTCATCATCATCAGCTGCCATGCCGGTTTCGTAGGCGATCATGGCTCTCCACAGCTCTCTGTCATAGTATTATGTTTCATAATCGTTGTTGTTTTCCTGCCGTTCCAGGTTGTCAAACTGTCTAATATTTTCTCACGTTGTCACCCTCTGTCTCTTGCCTTCAATCTTGCCTGTTGTGACTATGTTCTCCAAACCTGCCTGTCTCATGAAGTGGCCAAAATATGAAGATTGCCTTATTTTTATATTATTGATTAAAATCCGTTTCGCATGTGACTCTTTCAACACTGTAACATTAGTTTTTCTGGCGGTCCGTGGTATTCTCAGCAATCTTCTATAGAACAAAATCTCTGTTGCGTCTAATGTCCCACTGTCCAATTTACCCTGATATTACACACATTTATTAATCATTTGAAAGAAAAGAACGTCAAAACAGAAGAAACAAAATTATTTTTAATTAAGAAAAAAGAAACCCACCATGTTGCAGTTCAAAACTATCTACAATAAATTATGATAACAACGTTTTGCTCATCACTGGAAATAGATAACAAAAGACATAAACTGTTTCGACAAAATGATCTGTATTAATAATACAACATAACCACACGACGTGCAAATTACGGCACTGTCAATTATTATAGCTCGATATTAAATGATGCTAAAATGTTGTGTTTATGATAAAGACGTATGACTGAAATGATATATGTGTGTTTTACTTTGTATTTCTAAGAATACAACTTTATTACAATTTCTTTTCAAATTTGGCAATTTTTTGATCACAGTTGTCTTATAATTATAACTTATCGAAAATGTTTTAAAAACAATAATTTTAAGAACAGTTTGCTTTTCTGTGTTTTATGGAGTTATGTAATATGTCTCGTTAATTTTTGTTTCAAATGACATACTTCCGATTTCTATCTTTTGCCATTACTTGCTGCATTTCTGCAATATTGAGGGTATCCAAAAAAGTATGCTACCCACAAACGTTCTACTCAAGAAGATGGCATATCACCTCCCCCTCGACCTGGCATTATGCACACCACAACTGGCTGTAATCATGGAAAGAACAATAGGTGAACAACGTGGTGGCAGTGATCATTGCCCAATAATCTTCCAAGTGAACAAAACAACAGTTAAAAGACCAACTAAACCAAGATGAGACGGAACTACAAGAAAGCAAAGAGACACATATATAAAAACAGAGCAAAACTACTTACAAAAGACAAACACGTATTAAGCAGAGACATCTGCCCAAATGTCATGGAGTTTAATAAAGGATTCATTCAGGCAGCTAAGGAGACAATATCAAGACAACGAGAAAGAATTATTTACCATTTTGGACAAACAATCCCCAAAAACTACAGGAAGAACTGGCTGAAGCACGTAATATGTCAGAGAGCAACCACTCCAAAAGAACCGCGTCGATCTACAACAGACCACAGCAACATTCACTAAAGAAAATTTAGAAACACAAAGACAAAGCTTGAGGGACAAACAAAAAAAATCTCAAAAATTATATTTTTAAAAGGAAGGGAGAAGGCTGTAGAAATTAACCAAGTGAATAAATTATACACTGTTTACACGTGATTTAAAATCTGGTGTAAATTAAACTCAAAATACCTTTGCTAAAATTAGCTGTGGACTAGCCTAGACCTATTTTCAAAAGCCTCTGAGGTTCATACATGATCACTGATGACATTATCATGCCACGATGCTAGTCTATTTATTATTTCTCACGCTGCCACCGATGTATATCCTTTTTCCAATATTTTCCACTGTCACTAATTTCTTAAAATTCCAGTTTCATATCATGAAACAAAACATCTTAACTAATAACAGTCTTAATAAAACTTAAATACATGACACAAAATGTGTAGAGATGCAACACTTAAATACATGACACAAATGTGTAGAGATGCAACACTTAAATACATGACACAAATGTGTAGACATGCAACACTTAAATACATGACACAAAATGTGTAGAGATGCAATACTTAAATATTTGACACAAATGTGTAGAGATGCAACACTTAAATACATGACACAAATGTGTAGAGATGCAACACATAAATACATGACACAAATGTGTAGAGATGCAACACATAAATACATGACACAAATGGCATATAAACATATGTTATGTTTAACAATTTTAGAGTAAAAATTGCAAGTAGCGCTGAGAATAATGAAGAGTGCTGACAGAGTAAAATACAATTTTTATCACTGCCTCGTAACTGATTGTTCTCACTGCCTCGTAACTGATTGTTCTCACTGCCTCGTAACTGATTGTTCTCACTGCCTCGTAACTGATTGTTCTCACTGCCTCGTAACTGATTGTTCTCACTGCCTCGTAACTGATTGTTCTCACTGCCTCGTAACTGATTGTTCTCACTGCCTCGTAACTGATTGTTCTCACTGCCTCGTAACTGATTGTTCTCACTGCCTCGTAACTGATCGTTCTCACTGCCTCGTAACTGATCGTTCTCACTGCCTCGTAACTGATTGTTCTCACTGCCTCGTAACTGATTGTTCTCACTGCCTCGTAACTGATTGTTCTCACTGCCTCGTAACTGATTGTTCTCACTGCCTCGTAACTGATTGTTCTCACTGCCTCGTAACTGATTGTTCTCACTGCCTCGTAACTGATTGTTCTCACTGCCTCGTAACTGATTGTTCTCACTGCCTCGTAACTGATTGTTCTCACTGCCTCGTAACTGATTGTTCTCACTGCCTCGTAACTGATTGTTCTCACTGCCTCGTAACTGATTGTTCTCACTGCCTCGTAACTGATTGTTCTTCGAAGTGTTGTTCTGAGTCTTCCACGTTTTAATTTTCCTGTCGTCTATGACAAAGCTTGCCGGGTACATCTCTTACCTGATATTATTAAATTAGAATACTCTTTCTCTAACGATTTTCATGTTCTACGGTTCTTCCTGAAGCCCACTTAGGATATGAATTCCATGATAAGGAAACCTTGGTTCTTCTGGCACATGTGTGTGCTTTTTCTCATGACAGATGCTAACGAGAACAGCAATCGGACATGCAAATAGCAAAATCAGCCACACAGATACACGTTCTGAGATTAGAAAATGTTCAGGATTACACAAATAAAACGAGAATATATAATACATATATATATATATATATATATATATATATACGTGTAATATACTGTCAGCAATGGTTTAATTTACAGTTACTTAGTAATATAGAGTAATATTACTATTTCGCCTTCTTTTCCTCTGGTACTCAAGCTCTTGCTGTCTAACATGATACACAACTCTAATCTTAACCCTATCCCCAATACCTACCACCTGACCGTAACACATGACACTAAATCCTAATCCTAACAATATTCCCTAACCCTAAGATATAACCTTAATCCTAAAGCAAGACGAAACACACGCGGCTGACAATTGTATCCAACGATGACATCATCATTTAGTGTGTATAATTTTATTCTTCGTTTACCTGAAATGTGAATCGTGTGTGTGAGATTATATTTGTTGAATAAACGTCACTTCTTGTGTAGCTCATTGTCTTACAAAGTTTTTATTCTAATAGGGTTTATACTCTACCGTACCATGTACTGTATAATACATAGTGCAATCTATAATATAATACATATAAACAAATAACAGACACCGTTTAGTTTTTGCAGAAAATAGTTTTGTTGTTGTGCTATAAGAAATATAATCTACGATTCATGTTAATGATGGATGTAACTAACAGGACACATCTGAGCCACAGTAGATAGTTGTATTGTTGTGCTATAAGTTAGAAGTAATATAATCTATGTTCTGACTCCACGATTGAATGACAGCCTGGTAGGCAGTCATAAAGTAGATCATGTCATGCTTGGACTGTCTAAAAAACATGAAGGTCTTGTAAACCATTATATGTAAAGTCTGATATTCGGATAATTTACGCGTATGAGGCACGATAGTTTATCATCCCACCGTGCAATTAGGAGAACGACAGCTGCGTGGTGTCATCGGGCATAGTGAGACACGTGGAAAAACCATGGCTATTCACTGCATCAACTTCACTTAGAGTTGTCTTGACTCGTCTTGCCACTTGTTTGAAATGAGGTGATGGTAAGATCGAGACATTGCACAACTTCTCCTCACTTAAATCAAAATGCTCAGTACAAGTCTTATATTCAGGACAATACAATCAATGAGAAAAGTTTTTCCCACTGAATCTAGGAGCATGGCCACAGTCCTAGACTGATCTTGGAATTGACACTATTCTGACGAAGGCACAGATATGTTGGGCATGACCTCAAGGACGTATGCCAGATTATCGCGTGCTAACGGTGCTTCTCAATGGTGAGTTGGAGAAGGGTAAACAATCTCAAAGTGTTCAAAAGAAGGGCTACACGAAATTGCTAAAGACATCATTGAAAGCCTTTGAAATAGATCACGATACATGGGAAGAACGTGCACAAAATATATCTACAGTAAACA